>VYZT01047540.1:21311-66191 GCA_013400735.1 Pomatostomus ruficeps
GGGAGGGGGAAGGGGGCTTGGGGATCCCGAGTTTCCTTCCCCGAGACACTCCAGCGGATGGTGGAGGGTTGATAGAAGCACGCAGCTGAAGACAGAAGCCTGCAGTGGTGGCAGGTTCTTCCTGGAGCTCCAGCAGCCTCCCTCTCTCTCTCTCTCTCTGGATGTCCAGAAGGGAAGTCCCCTCAAGCTGTGCTTGGCTCTTTTTTAACTAGTCCCATTCCCCAGTATCCCCACCCCACTCTGAGGGGGAATCTCAGATACCAGGGAATCTTAGATAACAGGCTAGCTAGCTGCACCCATCTCAGAGCCAACTCTTTGTCTTTCTTAATCACCCACCCATTATTGCCTCCCAGCAACAAGAATGGGGAAAAATTCCTAAGACAGAGAGACAAAAAAAAAAAGAAAAAGTATCCCAAACCTCAACACTATTTATCACAACTTTTTAGGTATCCAGAGCTCCAGCTGCACCCATCCTGGCTGCCAAAATCTCCAGCTTCAAACCTGACAACTTCTACAGTTATTCATAGGTTTGGTTTTTTCAATCTGTGACCTTCTGCAAATTTGTGGCAGCATGAAATTCAATTACTTACCTATCTAAATGAATAACAGAAGAGATTCTGAAGTGCTCGAATTTTTAATTTTCACCTAAATTTCATAATACTTTTTTCTTAGTATATTTGAAGTTGGGATGGCTGGAAGCGTCTTTCATTCTGTGTGCAATAGTGTTTCTGTTTTTTCATTTTATGTACAAAAGGGCTGTGTATCACACACCTCACTCCTGAGATGTTGATGAGTGACAGATATCATGATGTCTGCTGTTATATGCTGACAGCAAACAGCAAAGTTAATTAAATATACTTTTAAAGAGTAAAACTTTTGCTTTTTTGGGGTTTTTTTTCTATTTTGTTCATCGAGCATCAGAAAACATATGTCATTTTTTGATTATTTCTTTCTTTGACTGGTACCAAAACACTGTACACGCATAGCCTTCAGAGCATTCAAAAAAACCCCTACCCTTTTTCAGAGAGTGAAAGTTTAAGTTAAACAGAAGGCTTGACTCTTTTCCTATGTGAATTTCTTTCTCCAGCCTCTCCTGCTGGGAAGCATATGGTGACATAGCAATGAAGTGACTTTCCACCAACTAGATTTATATGCTGTGCTGTGGGATCAAGCAGTACCAGAATGTTGTCATTCATCTCATTCTGGGAAATTAGATGAGAGAGTGTCCAGGTACTTCACTATTGAGCGTTTTTGCAGAACATGAGGTGGCATTACCAGATGATCAAGTGATAGAATTAGGGACTGGGCACTTCCGGAAAGCTTCGCTATTGCTCACAGTAGGATTTTCTTCTTTTAGTAATTTTATTTTAGGAACTCCTTGTTGAAACCTTCAGAAAATACCTCAGTGATAAAAATGTTGACTTGAAACTTCTTTTCTGTTTGTATATCAGACTAGACTGTGAAAACAACACCTTTTTTTTTTTTAATGTCAAAACACCCTAAGAAGCAGTATGTATTGTAAAATTGACAGCCAAACTGCATTTTCGGTAAGTCTGCACAAAGATAAAGGAACATAAAAGAAAATGAAGCATAAACTGTAAGAAAAACTTCTAAATACACTTCTGGGTTTTCAATGAACCCAGAGAACTAAGGAAAGTTTTAGTTTTGTCATTGAATTAAGGGAGGAGAGGGGCTAATCTGATAGGCAGTTGTTTATATTTAATGCTTAAGACCTTGATTTAAAGTTCCAGTTGATAAATATCTTTGACAGCTACTGCGGTGGTGATTCCATTCGCATTTAAAACAGATTAGTTCTTCAGTATATGTACAGTATATGACTGTTGGGGTTTTTTTTCTGTATTTGTATTCTTTTCTGTTCAGCTTTTTACTTACTAATCCATTGTATTTGTTCATCACTTTGAAAAAAATTAACAAAGCTCTGTGAGGTGAACACTTATGCATGATATGAACAGAAAGTATTTCAATGTTTTCTACTTCATAGAAAATATAAATAATGAAAAGGTGGGGGAATAGAAAACATATAATATAATACAAATTAATTATTAAATAGAAGAAAAACTTTAAAATTATTCAGAATGATCATAGCAAAGGTTATTCTATAGAATTTCAGTCTTCATACAGAAAATATGATCTAGAAATTTTTGCTTTTGGCTTTATGCCGAAAGCACAATCCAACCAGGAAACGAACCAAAAATGTTTTCATACTAATAAAAGAATAATTTTGTTCTAGTTAAAGTAACAATTTCTTCTGTATTTCTGAGATTTGTTGCTTGTGTTTATCATTCCTTCATCTTATGCGACTCTGTAAATCCAGATATTCTTTGCTCATTTGATAGTGCTTATGTACTTACTGTTAGTATAGTTGATGACCTTGAGAATATGGGTCCCAAATATACTAGAGTGATTGAAGATGCATCTTTTAGCCAGATAATGTACAAAAGCAAAACTTTCTATAATTGAGCATGAAAATCCTATTGAGTTTTATAACTTCCCTGAATAGCAAGTTTCTCATCTTCATTGGTAAAGAGCAAATTCAGTGTTGAATAGAGGATTAAGACTATTTTCAGAGTATGTAACCAAACAACTGTTAATCCTTAATGTTTTCTTAGTTCTATAATAGGCAGTTTATAATCAGAGCATTTTGATGTCAGCTCAGTGTCTTCTGAATTAGATTTACTGTCATTTAATATAATGTAACTTCTTTAATAAGAAAATAAAGTAATAAAATCTAATGCAAGTGGCAATCTTTTGGGGTAATGACATCAAAGATAAGGGTACCCTGTTTCCATGGAATCAAGGATGAAGGCCCAACACAACAATCTAATTGGCTGCAGTAGGATTCCAAAATATTCATTCTAAGCCAAGGGTAAAGGAGTGAAATATCAAAGGATTCTTGACAGCTTTCACTATCACAGTTATTCCTAGCAACCCTGATAATTATAATAAATGGTTTAATTTTTACTTCATGAATTCTAAAGAAGGCATTATATTATTCACAATACTTTACTTTCCATTTTTTCTCAGATAGTGCTGAAAAATGGGAGGAAATGAGAGTCATCGTGAGAAATACAAACAATATAATTGGTACAAATTAATCTTTGTTTTCCATGTTGTATTCTTAAAAATCTACTTTCATTCTTACTTACTTAGGGGTTGGCTTCATAGAGTATTGAAATATAGCTATGTGTCTCATGGTTGATGCCATAGTCATCCAGATTTTGTCATTTGATTCTGTTTTCTTGGTTTTGTTTTGCATTCAGTAATTTGTTAAGTGGTTAGATTTTGGTTGCAAAACAGTTTTTGCGCCATTTTATGCTCTGCAGTAGGAATCATAAAAGTAAGAGGAAAATGCCTTGCATTGAGATTGTAGGGATTATAAAATGACTCATCTAGAGAGACAGGCTTTCTCATGATTTAGAAACCCTTTCTGTGGAAGGATTTGCACTTAACTGTACTCCTTTCTCATGCTAATTCTGTGATGTTTACAATACCCCTAGTCTAATGAAGTGACATTTCTCATCTAACTCCCATTGACCTATTTCTCACTTTTTTTGTACAGAAAAGTACCCTCTGTGCACGCCCAAAGCTCTCATGTTATGTATTGGTTAAGATCACTACACACCTGTGAGACCTGGTGCGATAGGTCAAGCAGTTTGTTGGATCGTTCTTTTGCTCCCTGCTGCTTTATCAGCCTGGCATTTTTCCATACACGTGGAAAGATTAAGTCACCACCAACTAATACAGTAAGAGTTTTAAAAACAAGTAATATAAAAATAGGCTTTTATTTCTATTCTTTCCTCCACCAGAAAATGCAGGGATGTATGTACACACCAGAGGGAAATTTTCAGAAATATTCAAAGTTTCCTGTTTTCTGCTTTCATTGACATTCAAAGTAAAAACTGGTGAGAACAATATTCAACTAAATGCTGACTTTCTAAGAATTCCATGTGTAAGCTAAATATATTCATTTAGTAAGAGGAAAAGGAGATGCTAAGTTGCAGAGTTTAAATACCTAACAACTGAGAGTTATTTTTTAGCTATTGTATTTATTTAAGAAAGAATAAACTCAGGCCCGTGTAATGCCAGTCTCTGTTAAAGTATCCTTTTCTAAATTACCATAACTCCTCATCAAAGGCAGATTGAAAATATCTTCTCTTTTTTACTTAACCTATGCATGCTTGGAGAAGAAATCTCTTTGTTTTTATGTGAAGAAGAATCTGCATTAATAGTGCACCTAGTAGTTTACTTTGATATTACACTGAGAAGTCAGGATCCTAAATGACATAGTTCCTGGAAAAACATATTTCTGTCTTTCCCAGGTAACATTTAGCAATATTATATAATTACTCTGGGATTAAAAAATTAATTAGTAAAGAAAATTATGCAACATAAGGAATGAGTACAAGCTCTGGAAAAATATCCTGGCACACTTTCAGATCTGGTTTCGCTCAGTGTGCCTGCCCTAGACCATAGAATAGTACCTGTGGCTGGATAGCAATTTTTTAAATGTGTTTTCTAATGCTGTGGGAACAAATAGCCCAAAGACATTACTAAAAATGTAAGCTCAAAAGTCAGTGCTTAAAAATAGACTAGACATTAAGTATGGGCAGAAGAAATGTCACATAATCTTTATGACTTACCTGTTGAGTCTGCATCAGCTTGTAGCTGCACACAGAATTCAAGACTGAAACAATCAAGACAGATTATTTAATTAGGATTTTATTTTAGTATTTTGTTACTCACAAGCCTTAACAAGATAAGAGTGACTTCTGTTTAGGTTACCAGCTGTAAGCTTTTGCCTAAAAAGTTTTTAATAATTGCTGAACAGTTACTGAGTACTGTATTAAGCATTGAATATTATTATAAGGAGTGATTACATCAGAAAGAACAAGGAAAGTAAACAGACAATAAATGAGGATCTATATGTGGGAAACCTGTCCCTAAATGATGAAAACTGTACACTCAGTATGTGTAAAAATTTTGCCAGTTTTCCCAGACATATATTAATTTCCATGGTAGACACATGTTAAAGTAGTGCTAGCTTTCCCAGTAACAGTCCTTAATTCTCACTATCTTGTTATATAACCTGGAGAAATACAAGCAATACCTTATTTACAGGGAAGCCAATAAAATTAGAGACACTAAAGAAATTTCCAAAGGGCAGATGTGGTAGAAGTTAGAATAAAGGTACTGAGTAAGGCAAGGAAGCTTCCTAAGAGAAAAAAACCATTTTATTTCTGAAAATGGCAAAGTCAAATTCTTGCATTGATTGAAGAGGGTACTTGCATAGAAGTGGTAAAAATGAATAGTAGAACTGCTGCAGAACTAATTGTAATAAATTTTGCCATATGATTTGAAATTCAGGTTTCCAGTTGACTGAGTTTACAGTATTGAATTTCCCTTCAGTGTCTGACTGAAATAATTTCATACTACTTCCATTATTTATTGCTAGAAGGGTCATATATTTTAACAGATCTTTTATATAAATGATGCAACTGAGATGAGCAGAGTCAAAATACCTTTATAAATGAAAAGATGTGGCTGTGTTTTAGATACCATGACACAGTTTTGTATGGGGAAAGCTTTGCTGCTACAATTTTGCCACTGGTAATAATATGCATAGTATGAGTTAGGAAGCCTGGAAAATATGTAGAACAGCAGTTCCACCTATCTATAGTGAAACACTGAATTCACTCCTATGATAGTTTCAGGTCCCACAGATATTTTTTCCTATTGTTTGACAGTCCAAAACAACTGGTACTTGCTTGACTACTCTTGCCATGTTAGATCTGACCTAAAATAGTAAGGTAAGGTTCTAGGATAATGAGTGACATAATTCTGAGAAAAAAGAAACCCAGGCCAAACAAGCTTTCAGGTGGCACTTGAAGAAGAAACTAGAAAGTAGGTAGTTTTTTGCCATTTCCTGGAGTCATGGGGAACTCAGCTTCACTTCTGAAGCAATCTGTCTGTGACCTAATAATTCTCTGGGAATATTAGGTCACAGTCATCCTTAGTGACTTTATCCTTCCCTCCTGAAAGAGTGAAGGACTAACAAAAACCCCAGAGTAGTCACATTCTTTTCAACGCACAGGAGATGTTCTTGATATTTTTATAGTATCTGTGTTAAGTATTAGGTATCTCAACATCATCTTGTTCATTCAACATAGTTTTTACTGCATTTGTTTGGGAATTTTTCTCTAAATTTGAACACCTTTATCAAATTTTCTCTCCTTTATGCAGCTTTGTATGTCCTTTTGAGTGGAAGTAATTTCTGGCTTGGAAAGATGCTGTATCAGAAAATTAAGGCCATATAAAGAGCATGGTACATTTTTCCACATTGTAGCCATCTAAAAACTGAGTGTCTAGCCTGATCTAATTGCCTAAGTTGTGTTTCTGTTGAATAGGGAATGTTAGATGCTTCCAAAAGAAGACTTGTCCAGCTCAGGAAACTGTCTTGATGATTTTCCTTGTTATGTCCTTTGTGTTCTGATTGTGTATTGTATAGTACATCTATGTTGGATATATGCTTTCTTCGTGTCTTTCACTGGCATGAAATCCTCAGAGACCGTCCTTTTCCATTTGCAATTTGTGCTATAATGTTTTGGGCCTGTGATTACCTTCTGTGCTTGCACTTTCAAGGTAAATGTTTTGATCCTGTGCATGTATTCTTGGAGGCTTCTGCTATGGGAGAAACCTTGCTAGAACTTCACTCTTAACTGAAGTGAAGTGAGATGTTTAAGGTAGAATTAGCTGATGTCTTTGCATAATTTCCTACATGTCTTTTTGTCTCAGGAAATTCCTTATCCTTGATTAATGTTTTAATAGTAAACTCTTTAAGATAAATTATAGCACTATAAAAGCTTGCTCCCTGTCTGTTCTCTTGGGTGGGGTCTTTTTTTTGAATTATAGACTGAGATCAACTTCAAATCCAACTTCAGCAATTCCACGGATAATGTTCTATCTAGGATGTTCCATGGCAACCTCAGCTTCATCAGTTCTTGTGTCTTTATAGTTATAGTTCCTATGCCAGATCTGTATGACTTAAATCCTCGTATAAAAAGTCACACTTGTCTTGATATGTGAAAACTGGGTCCTGAGCTAGTGCTTCTATAAAAAGGGTGAAATTTATGCCAATAAATACTTTTCTAAAGACTCTTCAGTCTGACTTTGCTACTGCAGCTGAATCCTTCGGAGTCTTGTGTAAGCACATGCATCACAGCAGGCGTACAACAACCGTGCAGTACGTTAGAAAAGCAGTGGAAGTTCTGGTACTGCTGTTTTCAGTACAACAACTTTACTGTATTGGCACTGGTCACCTGGCTTGTGTGTTTACCAGAGAATGGAACAGGGCAGTGGCAAGGGCTCAAACACTGCTAAGCAGCCATCCATGCGTTTTTATTACCAGCATGCTCTCCTGTTGTAGCTTTGATGCGCTCCTACCTAGCAGTTTCCCAGACAGTTGTCAGGAGTGGCTTGAGTCAACAGCATATGCTGGGATCTGTTCCCAACAGGCGCTTTAGATGCTACTGTTCTATTCTGAGTAATTCTGGCAAGTGAATAAAAACTGCTGTGTTGCCAGCCTGAAAAGTAGAGATTAGTCTTTAGCGCATTTTATTTACTGTTTTCCTTCTCTAGAGCAGTGTCAAACTAAAAAGTATCATGGATTATTTGGAAGCTACATAGTCTGTTGCAGGCCTTTTTGCATTTGGTAGCTGTGTGGTATGTGCAGGACCTTACCTTTGTCCATTTAGTTTTTTGAGACTCTCCATCTCTAGTGGCTTGTTATGCCTCGCAGGTTGCTCTTAAGGCCAGGTGGTGTTCCTTACCTTAACTGTGTTCACTGACCAGAGATCCCTCACTGAGGGCATTCTCATATTAACGTTTTCATGTAATAGAAAATTATTTGAAATTTAGATCCATTTAGGTCATATGGAGGTCTCAAGACTGAGCATACAATGTTAGAATCTCCATACTTACAGTATCCCTTTGGGTCCAACTGGACTTAACTTATTGCAGAAGATGTACCTTCTTCATCTCCTTGGAGAGTCCATCCATTTCACCTTCTTGAGATCCAGTTCCTGTTCAAGAAAGATATTACAAGATATGATGTTTTTTAACACTTGACTTTCAAACCATGACTGAAAACAAGCTCAAGAAAATGTAAAATATCAGGACATTCAAATAAAAAGCATGGAGATATTTAGAAGAGGGCAGAAAGCAACACACACATTAAGAAGTGCTAAAAAATGTCATCATTTGAAGAAAAAGTTCTCCATCTGATAAACTGATTAACATTAATGCTATAAAAAGAAAAAATGTAGCATTGGTAGATTATTATCTGCAGGTACTGTGCGGTTGTAAAGAATGTAAGGATGGATATGTCTGATAGGGGCAATGCAAAGAATAAGGTTTCTCATCCTCTGCAGTGTGTCCTAATGAACACTGCTGAGAAGTGTAAGTGTAGTTGAACGATGTATTTCGCAGCAGATGCAACAGATCAGGCAGCACACAGACTGTGGCAGTCAGGCAGCCTGAAATTAGTCTAAAATCTCTAAAGATGTGGAGTTTTTGAAAACAAATTTGTGTCCCTCTACGGATACAAGGCAAAAAGGTCAGCATTACTGTGTATTTTATAAAAATGGCTTCCTAGAGAGCTCACAAAACAATATTGCAGAAGTTAGGCAATATTAGTTTTGTTTCAAAGACTTGGCTTCAGAGCAAAAGCTGTAACAGGAACTTTCTATAATTGCAATTTCTAAATCTTGCAAGGCAAAAAGGTATTAATTTTCCCCATTAAAGTGCACATTGCTAATCAAGCCATTGGGGGAATTCAAATTTAAAAGAATTGGTAATGAAAACAGAAACAATAATACCAAAGCAAAGTCAACAGGTAACTGAAGTTGCACAGATGCAAATTATAATTAGACAGAATACAATGAGTTATTCCTTCCATTAGTGTTAAAGTGTCAGGCTTGTTCAGCTTCTGATACCAGTGGCTAAAGGAAGGTAGGAATTCAAAATCATGCCTGTGATTAAACTTAGAGAGTATTTCTGAAGTGACAACAAGGAAAATTCACCAAAAAATATACTTCAGGATTTAGTAACACATCTTGTAATTGCAAAGCCTTTTTCATCTCCTTTCTTCTGTCCTCAGTGTCACGCAAAGAAACTTTCATTGCTAGAATTATGTTAACATCCATTTATGAATTTTAAATGCACCGTGGTTGTTCAAGTAGCCAGTCATCAAGTAGGGAGAAATGAAACCATAGAACAGAAACATGCAAACTGCTGTAATTGTGATGCATCATTAAGGTTCCTGAAATGAGAACATTCACGAGAACTTGACTGTGAAGTCCTTATCCATAAGGTTGTTTTTCAGCAGCACTGCCAGGATGAAGTGATCTAGTCAGACAAGCTCTTTATGACACATGAACTATCCAGTATCTTTCTTGCAGCTGTGTCAGCTTCCATAGAAGTAAACAGGATGTAGGCACAGGCTGGCCTAAATTTGGATTCCTTATCAGCCCTGTCATGTGCACTACTCTCACGGTCAGCAAAACAAACAAACAGTTTAGTAGAAGAAAAACATAGAAGGATGATTGGTTTTATATCAGAGTATTGGCTGCAAATCAAACAAAGTAGAAGATGTGCTTAACTACACAATACCACTGTAGCTGAGAGGCTCTTTTATTATAAGCATCACTTTACAGACACACATGACTTCCCAAAAAATTCCTTCAGCTGAAGACTAGCATGCCTATTTTCAGCAAAGAGGTGTTTTTTATTTCCAAATGCATTTTGATGTATGAGTTCTGGTACCTCATCAGATGAGACCTTTTTAATTTTTTTAAGATATGAATTTTGGGATGACTATTCTGAGAACATTTTTTTAAAAAAAATTACTTGGCATGTCAAAAATATGGGTTTTTTTGGAAATATTTTCATTCAGATGCACTAGCAGCATATAGTAAGAGTAAGGACAGGGTGAGTAGGAATGTTGGTCTGTGAGACTCCATATTAGGAATCTAGAAGAGGAAAACAGACCAGCTGGATGGAGAGAATAACTGTTAACCTTTGTTTGCAATACAGTTAACTCTAAAATGCATTGGAAAAAATAAAAACCACATGGATTTATTTTGATTCCCTGGGACAATAGAAAAAAAGGAAATCATGTAGGAAAGTAGGAAATCATGCTTGAAAATTTTAAAACAAATAGATGAATTCCTCCCCAAAGTAATAAATATTTTCAAAGTTTCTGAACAAGAATTTTTTTTAAGCTTTGAACTGTGCTTCTACATTTTCTCTATTTTCCTTCTAAATTTCATTTGAGATTTTTCAATTAACAGGGAGATTCTAATTGCTGTTTCTGAAGGCACAGCCTGAGGCTGGAGCTTTAAACCAAGATTTTGTTTTGTACATATTGGTATTCAGAGTGCTGGGGAGATGAAAGACACCACTTTCAAAGTCTACATTCAATGCCACATATGCAACCCCTTTGTTATCCACCAGTTTGTATAGCGTTAATGTATTGGCAAGTGATCAATCAAAACCATAAGGTACAAAGAAGGGTGGAATCTTTTTTATTCTCCTCTGCCTGTGCTGGAATTAAGCACTTCCAAAACTTGGAAAACTTAGGGAAGGACTTTTACAAATTTGTTCAGGAAGTTGAACAAGTCTCATGGATAGGCGTGCATCAAATTTACTGAGTAAAAACATTTTTTTTAACTGATTTTTTTTTTCAGCCTGGGAGGAAAGGCATTTTAAATATTCCACTCAATAGTGTTACCTAGTCTTTAAAGCTTGCATACTGTGTTTTCCACTAATATTTTTAAATGATGCAAAAGTGAGTACTCTTCAATCATGTTCCTATATTCAATAACACGAGAACCTCATTCATTAGGTGACTGAGAAAGGCTTTGTACTTTCAACTGTGAAATGATGGTGATTAAATGACATGGATACAGAAGAAAGTTTATATTTGTATCTCTACTTTCTACGTTCTTTGTAGAGAAAATAATTGAAATTTAGAGCCTAATTATATACAAATGAAAAAAATTGAAGCTTTCTGTACTCCAAATAGGAATGCACTGAAATATCAATAACTCATTTTATGTAGCTGAAGTATTAGCCACTATTTATAAAGCATTAAAATAAAACACTTCAAGCAGTTTGTGCTCTATTTTGCAGTTAAAAGAAAGCATTCTACATTGTTGATTAATAGGCTAGGATTCAGCTGTACAACTGGAAATGTATTTCTCTAATAAATAATGCAGTGGTGTATCTGTAACAAGAAAAAGAGCCAGAAACAAAGAACAATGAAGATAACTAAGTATATTCTTTTTAATAAGATCTGAGGGGAACAGGTAGGTCTAAACCAAGTGTATAAAGCCCAGGAATCTGGTTCTGTGCAACTTACTTGGTTGCAGACCCCTTTTCTTATGTATTTTTCACTTTATGTTTTACTCAAAAATAGTACTATTTTTTTTTTCCTGTAAGCACTATTCCATCTGTGTTGGGAAAGGACATTCCTTTGCATTGCCATTTACACTGAAAGGCTTTGGTCTTCTTTTTTTTAATGCGTTTTGTAACATTCTGTTACCTAAGTAGGCACTGACACATTCTTGATAGTGAAGTAGATATTACAGTGGAGTAGACTCTTCAACAGATGAAGTGTAAACCAAGAAGAATATATTTTCAAAAGAAATTTTTTACCTCATGTAATTCATAGGTTTTATGAAGAAATTACTCTGTAAAACTTTGTGACAAAAACTGAATCTGGATCCAGACCTGAGAATCATAATAGTCGTGACTGACCCTAAAATCTGTGACCTTCATTTAATAAAAGTCATAGATGGTTTAATACCTGGTGATACACTTGCTTTTTGCTTCATGTTGAATTTGAGTTATAACCTGGAAGTAAACACCTTGCTATCAAAAGCTTGTATCCTGTATTCAACAACACGTTAGGAAATCAGATATTTTCCTTCAATTTTTATATGATGCATATAAAACATTTATACAGAATGCTCCATTTTCCAAATATGCCCTAAGGGGTCTAAGAATAATCAAGCGTAAATTGCTTTTATCTTGGAAGACTAATAATAGCAAAGCACAGATATAAGAGATTTTAATAGTAACTAGAAACTGTGGTGATTAAAAGTGATGTGACCTGAATGTATCTATACAAATGTGTTTAAATTCACAATATTTGGTAATACTGCTGTGCCAAGGAATTTAAAAAAATGTACTATAGAATGATCCAACTTTTGCAGCTCTTGAATGCTAAGGATTACATCTGAGAAAACTGTGGCAAATGAGATTCTGTATCAAATCTGCACCTGCACATACGCTATTGTGTGATACTTTAACAGCTTTGGTTTAAGTACGGAAATTTGGCTTCATTCATGTTTGACACTAATGCATGGTCATATCTTGGAAGTGAGAACTATTTGGATGAGATTAATAAATTCATCACTATTTAGAAACAGATTAAGATAGAATGGGAACAACATAATAAGGATGGTACTGTCACTAGCTTTATTTGATCCAAGGCAGTTAAATCACAGTGTACCTTTCTTTATAAGGCGGTTTTGTCAAGGCAAATATTCTTAGTTTAGATGGAATTGTGCAGAAATTTAAATGCATCATTATTTTTTTCAAAATTAAATTGCTGCTGCTTCTAACAATAGAATCAAGTATCTTGTGCTTTCTTGTTAAAAGCAAAATGTATGAGAATATGTTAAATTAATTATATATGGTGAAGTAGTTTTCCCTTGGAAATGCTCATTTTACACAATAGAAATGTTTCTCAAAACTGTCAATTCTGTCAAAACTGTAAGTGGAAGTCATGCAATCAGTAGTAATAGCCAAAAAAAAGAGGAATACCATTTTGGAAAACATTTGGGGGTTCGGAAATCTGATTCCATTTCAGATCTGATGGCATTCAAGTGTCTTCTTGAAAAAAACAGCACAGTATTTGAGAGACAGAGTTACATCGTTATAACATTTGATGTGGTGCCAGAATCAGTCTTCCATATTTTTCATGAGAGCCCTAAAAGCAGCTAGTAGCTCATTTGGAGAGATTCAGGTTCAGCCCTCTCCCATCTTTTTTTAAGTTTTTTGAGGAATAAACTTCTTTTGTTTACCCAACGGTTTTATGTTCTCTATTGGTGTATAAACTCAACTACCATCTTAAAAAAAAAAAAAAAAAAAGGGAGATTAGTAGCCATGCTATGATGGTCATCAAAATTATTGTTATGATTTCCCGGATGCATTGCCTATTGGACAAACCATTGTTCATTCCAAGATTCAAAATTTTTTGTCCTTTATCAGCTGCAGGAATGCACTGAAACTTCAGGTTCCAGCTTCCTGTCATTATCCAGATCCTCATTTTCATCATTTGGAAAAAAAGGGAAAGTTTTGTCTACTAGACATTTTCTAATCCAAGGCAAAATTTTACTTATTTTGTTTATAGATATTTTAATAATATTGTTTTGTAACGAGAGAAAGTTCTTACTCGTACCTGACTGACAGAAAAAGTTGTTATTTCCAAATAAAAATATTTTCAATCCTTTTATAAAGCTTTTTCTTTTTTTTCCTTCCCTCCTCTTTCCTGAAAATTTGGAGTCATAAATGTGATAACCATACCAAAACTTCATAGTCCAGTGGATTTAAGTATTTTTAATAGATTTTTTTTACCAGAAGCTTTACTATTTAGTGATTATTACTTTCCACAATGTACCTCTCAGAACTGTGGCACCCTGGCTGTGTTCCAATTTATAAAATTGAAGTGGCCACAGTTCAGTAATTTTTCTATAGAGGAAATAAAGTTGTTCAATGTAGATGTGATAAATATTGCTTAGTAATGGATTATACTGTCTAAGCCAAACAATAACTGTTTTATGCTCGTTATTAAAATTTTCCTTAAGCCTTTGCCCAGAATCAAAGTTGAAATTATTAATATTTTAAAGTTAGCTGAAATTTACTGTACATAATTTAAAGAAATCTCTGCTTACTGATAGAGTACTAGAATTTTGGTGAAAGTATTCTAAAAAAATAGTAATATATTGTAATATAAACTTGCTTTAATCTTAATAACATGAAATAAAATTCTCAAGTTTTATCTATACTGGAAAAGTTTATTGATTGTAAATTTTACAGAAACATTTTCTTTTTCTTCAGTTTTAAATCAGTGTTTTCTTCTTTTAAGGAATGATTACAGTGTTATTTTTTTAATAGCTTTTGTTTTAAGGTATTTACATTATCCGTATTTGTTTCAGTATTTCTTCATTATGTATTATGTTATTTTCCCAGAAGAAACATACTTTCTCTCTCATCCCTTAGTATTTGGAGATTTTCAGGGAAGTAGTATCATCCTATACATCTCTTGCAGATTTTTTTAGCTATAGCTTGAATTTATTTCAAAGTTGTTCATAGTATTTTTCTCATGTTTTATAGCACTGTGGTCTTATTGCGTTGATAATTACTTTATTAGAATAGCATGGAGCAGTTGAAATTTGGGTTCCTTCTGGCGTCATTCATAGACATTCACGAGCATGCCTAGGAACACTATGAGAGGCAACATACGGAACAAGGGCAATTGGCAAACTCTGTGTGATACATTTAGTGTAGTTCTCCCTCTGGGGCTTCTCTCTCTGGGTATTTCCAGGCAGACACTCAGGACACCATGGAGGCCCATGGAGAGGGGCCAAAGCAGCACTGATGGGGTCTTGGCAAATATTCCATGTGTCCTCCTGCAGGTGACTGTAAGGTGAGAACGATGCTGATGTTGTGGAGGTCATAGCACACGCTGTAAAGGACTAATGTTTTTAAATCTCATAAGGAAGATAAAATCCCAGGCAAACCTTGCTTCTGTGCAAGTTTTGGACAATTCAGCATAGGGTGTTTTTTACAGTTATGAAAGTATTAATTGTACTCAAAAGACTTCTTTTAAAAACTGGTCACTTTTGGAATATCTCACTAATATTTCAGGGGTCATGTCATGGTTCTCCACTAAAACTTTCAGTATAAACTTCACACTAAATACGGTCATACAGAACATGTTTTTATCTTTACAGTTACCATGAGAATAGCAGAAGCTGTGATAAGGTTCACATTCTCAGTTACAAGTACTAATTACTTGATCCCAGACTCAACTGGCACAGTAATCATCATCAAGCCCAGTAAGTAATGATAATAGATGAAAACCTGCTGATCTTCCAGCTGCCACTGACAATAAGAGAGATATTATGGAGGCAGAGTAGCAATTTATTTGTTTAAGACTGCATTGAAATATGAATATTATCATAGCAGCTTTTCCCAGCTTCGGTTATGAAAAAGAATAAAATCATCTAACCTGTATTTAATTTATGTATAAAAAAATCCATACGTTAAAATACATTCTATAAATTATTTCTCTGGAAACTCCATGATGCAGAGAAGTTTTCATATAGTACACAATCAAAAATTAACACTCAGAAAAATTTGTTATAATCTTTTGTAATTTTTTTTAAATTATTCTTTTTCTCAGTAGATATTTGACAACTTAAAATCTCTAGTTTTTATGCTGTCATCTCTATTTGATTAAGAAAAATAAAAGTTATTCATTTAGTCACATAAATTATGGAACAATGTTGAGACTCAATTTGTGCTGGCAGGAGTCAGCGGCATTGTGGAATTTCAATGACTTTCATAAACTCTGAGTAGAAATTGGAGTTTTCAGCGATTGACATGTGCAGAGACACAGAGGCCTGCTCCAGACCGTTTTAGTAACATTTCTGGTCTCGACTTGGGAATTTTGAAAATATATATTTAATAGTATGTCATCTCTTGAATTACATTAAGAAAAAGTATTGAAACTTAATGGAATCTCTTGCTTTGGAATATTGACCTTATGCCATCCTAAAATTGGGTAGAGAGAGAAACATAGATTTTGATCTGGAAGAAAGTTATTATTTTTGAAAATGATGCTGTTTTCTCGCCCATAGTTGTATGATAGCAGAGCCACAAACTGTAGTTATTGAAACAGAGGCAGAAATCGGGGCATTAAAAAGAGATGTGAACCTTTGAAAAAAGTACATGTGAATACATCTCCGTAGAGCTGAGCTTTGACTGCACTGAGAAGACCTGAGCATTGAGGTTTGTAGCACTATATTTTTCCTGGGTTCCTATAAAAACACTGCTGTATCTCACCAAATTCTTGATACATCAGGGGTAGAGTTTTTAAATCTCATTCTCTGCAGTGGAGTTCCTCACTACCCTTTGAAATTATTAGGTTTTATTCTGAGAGGGATTTAAAAAAATATTTCCAATTTTAATGAGCTGGAGTATCCTTTAAAAACAGTCAGCCCCTTTCTTTGAGTTCTATTTTCAGTTTTATTTCAATTTTTATTATCAATTATAAGGACTGTCTGTTGCAGCACCACAGCTGAAAAATAGTGCCATGATCCAGACAGAATGTTGTCTTACCAGTAGATAATTCACAGTCCTTATCCAGCTTTGGAAATTCCTGAGCTGAAAATAAATAGAGATTCGAAGACTGAAAGGAAAGTGTCATATATGTTTGCCCTATTGTATTTCTCCCATCTGCTGTTTGCAGCCACTATTGAAAATAGGATTGCTAGGATAGATGGCCCTTTGGCCAGCTGAGTTTTTGGGGGGGTTAATGTTTGCATTGAGCACTAACCCAACCTATTTGTAAGACAGAAATAAAGCAGACAGCCTATTCACTGATTTGCATCTGGAAAAATTCTGATTGCTTTTGACATGAATTATTGTTTTTTGAAAATTATCTACCAGTGTTTTTTTATTGCATTGAGACTGAAATGAGAAAAAAAATTGGATCATAACTTACACCAAATAATGAATATTTGTGGTTTTTAGTGGACAAGAGGAGGGAGCAAGAGCAATAATGAATATCCTGCACTTGTAATCATCCTCCTCAGGGCCTACCAGGATGCTTCATGACTTTTGAACCGAAACCTCTGGTATTTTTTAAACAGGGACTCTATGCCTACAGGATCAGCTGTATTATTAGACATTGTTAAATATTTAGTTCTATTGTACCCTCTTGAAGGTTTGTTTTAAGCTGGCCATCTCAAGCACTTTATCACCACTAAACCATCCTTTTGCAGGGCTGACCAAAGGAAGTACTCCATTGAATGTATGGTTAATAAGGGCAGTATATGACAATAAGTTAATGGTTTGAATATGATACTTAATTACCTTAATCCATAAGGTAGAATAAATGACTGATTAAAGAATATGCTATTCAAGTGTCGGGGTTTCCTGGGGGTTGGGTATGTCAGGGGTCAGGGCCTGACCCCACCCTGTCCAGGCAGGGACAGCCCCAGCACCAGGCATTGGGTACCTCCCTGGAAAAAGTTCAGGCAGGCCTGTGGGGAGCTGGAGAGCAGTCCTGCTGCAGAATCATTGGAGCAGGGGCTGATGTGGGGTCCTGGGCCATGGGGGAACACAGGAGGGTGGGGAAAGGGCAGTCAGGGCTGGTGATGCCACCAGGGTCCTCACTCCCATAGACATGTTAGTAGATTTAATCCATGAAACTATCAGAAAGACCTCTAAAATGTCTCGTTATTAATTTCATAAAGTTCAATTCTGGAGTTTCAAATCCCTATTGCTCTCTTTGTATTTAGTGTAGAACAACACCAGTACTAAAGCAGAAGCAAGTTGCAGTACCTCCTCTTTAACACCAGTCTGATATTATTTTAGAGAACACTCTTCAAATGAGATGATGATTTGACTTGGGTTTTGCAGAAGTACTCATAAAATGAGCCAGAAAGCTGAAGTACCTGCCAAATTCCTTACACATTTTCTGAAAATGTTGGCTTGACATTATTTGAATCATTGACTGGAGGTGAGAGTAGAAATGCTGTTGATGAGGCATGCCTCAGTCATTTTCACATAATAGCCTCCATATTCATCTTACTGTTCTCATGCAAAACATGAAGAGAATTAACATTTTTTCATGATCCTCTGTCAGTTCAGTGCTTAACAGTTGGCATCAAGTTATGTGCCAGATGGGTGGTTTTAACTTTTAGAACAGGAATGGTTATTTGGATAAATTGTCCTGTGTTATATAAACACACCACTGAAACACTGAAGGACTTGAGCTGTTCAGGGATTGAAATACATACGTGGGTCAAGAAAAACAATGCATTGAAACACACCCACAAATCCGTAAATCTCAATTGAATGTTTGGGATTTGGTAACACAGTATCTTTCATATGACTGTCACTACAACAATGAGAAACTGGTCTAATTGTAAAGCGGTTTATAAAAGGAGAGACCATAACTTGCTTTTTAAAGAAAATTCAGAAAGAACACTGGTTTTATGTATGTTTCTGCTTTTTTTTTTCCCCTGCATGTTTGTATCTTTTGATCTTACAATAGGTCGAGTCCATGTTAAAGCAAATGTCAAAATATCTCGACTTTGATGAGATAATGGTTTCACCTCTATTGAGCTTTTGGAATATAATGAATACTCCAAAAGACAGGGCCTAGAATGTAATATTTAAAAAGGCCTGATTCGAGAGCACAGCAATTTGTCTTGAAGAAATTTATGTAGAGCTCCTTTGTTTTTATATATTATTGTAATTCATGTTGCTCTGAGCTGGTTTTCACACTTTAAGAAATGTATAATTATTACAAATGTAAAACCTAATAGAATTATAATTATAAATTCCTCCTTCCATTCAGTTGCAAGAATTTGTCTGTGATCCATTTTTTTTTTCTTTCTGTGATCACTCAAGTAATGAAAATCAACAAAAGATACATGCAATATTATTCCTTGTGTAATTATAGAAGCATGTTTAAAAACATAATGAGGTTGTGGAAAGTGTTTTTTGAAGAGTTGTGGAGGAAAAGAAGGAAAATTATCTCCTGATGGAACAAAAAGAATGAATCAAAATGTCTATATGACAGGATAGGTGCAGTCCTGAAATTAGACATATGAGCATTAGATATGCAGCTGCAACTGATGACTTTATATAATATTCCTTAGACATAACTAAAGAAAGTATCAATCATTGTGCCTGTCTAACATATTTGTATTTCATTTAAATAATCTCATAGTTCAATGTTTTTCCTGGTCTGCTGCAGACAATAGGAAAAAATGCATTTTATTTTTATGTGTGCTACAGATTCTGAGTATTTTTCTTTTTTTTTTGTCTACAGACAGAGATGGGATACTGGTCAAGCAAGCTTTAGTGGCTCTCTAAAATCTCTCGGGAAAAGTGCTTATTTGGTGTGTCTTGTTAGGTATTTGTGATAGGCTGACCCACCAAAGCTGCTCTATCACTTCCCTTCTCAGCTGGGCAGGGAATGGAAGATAGAACAAAAGGCTCATGGGTTGACATAAGGGCAGGGAGACATCACTCACCAAACTCACAGGCCAAACAGACTCAACTTGGGAGAAAAAAAGGCATTATGATTTAAATCAGAGTAGGATAATGAGAATACTGAAAACCACCTACACTCTAGCCCTCCCTTCTTCCTGTGTTTAAATTTCTCCTGATTTTTATTGCCTCTCCCTGCAGTAATGTATGGGAACAGAGAAGTTGCAATCGGTTCATCACACATTGTCTCTGTTGCTCCTTTCTCCTCAGGAGAAGGACTCGGAAGCACGGAATCACAAAATGGTTTGGTTTTAAAGGGGTCTTCAAAGATCATTTAGCCGAACTCCCTTCCATGGGCAGGGATATCTTTCGCTAGATCAGGTTGCTCAGAGCCCCATCCAACCTGGCCTTGTATATTTCCACTGGTGACAACTTCTCTGGACAAGCTATTGACACCATTGTCACTGTATTCCTCACAGTCTTTCCAGGCTCCAGCCTGAGGTCCATCTCATGGAAGGCAGTCCTCCACAAACTTCTCCATCATGAATCCTCCCCATGAGCTGCAGTTCTTCAGGAACTGCTCCAGGGTAGTCTTTTCCATGGGTTGTACTCCTTTAGAAACAGGCTGCACCAGCGTGGGCCCCCATGGAATCACAAATCCTGCTGGCAAACCTGCTTCTGCAGGAGCTTCTGTCCCCACAGATCCACAGGTCCTGTCAAGAGCCTGTTCCATCACTGGCTTTCCACAGTGTCACAGCCTCCTTTGGGCATCCATCTGCTCTGATATGGGGTTCCTCCCCAGGCTGCAGGTGGATCTCTGCTCCACCATGGACCTTCATGGGCTGCAGGGGCACAGCTCCCTCACCATGGTCTGCACCACAGGCTGCAGGGGAATCTCTGCTTCAGCACCCGGAGCACCTTCTCCCATTCCTTCTTCACTGATCTGAGTGTCTAGAGGGATGTTTCTCTCACATATTCTCACTCCTCTCTTAAATACATTATCCCAAAGACTGTCGTGGATGGGTTTGGCCTTGGCTGGCATCAGGTCCATCCTGGGACCAGCTGGCATTGGGTCTGTCAGACACAGGGAAAGCTGCTGAAAGCTTCTGGCAGCTTCACACAGAAGCCACCACTGTAGCTCCCCCTGCTACCAAACTTTGCCACACCAACCCAGTACAGCCCTTAAAGAGATGACTAAAATGGTTTTTCCTTCATGTTAGAATAAACTGAAGAGATTTTCTGGTGTTCATTTGTAGCATGATTTAGTTCTTTTCATTGAATTACTGAACTTGCTCTGCCTGATCAATTCCCTTCCAGTGCAGACAAAGAACAAATATATTTTCCGTATTTCTTGGCACTACATTTTTTTTTTTTGAAATGTACAAATTTTGGTACTTAAGTTTTAAATTTGTTTGTGGAATAACACATTGAAGTGGAGTTCTCACCTGTCGACTTTGAAGGACAAAGAATCCTTTTTCTTGTATACCCCTCTGGATAAATACATATTAGATGGTCATCTGTTATAGTGAGGACTTACATTTAATAACCAGGTAGCACCGAATAACAAATAAGCAAATAGTGCCAAATAACTCAGTAGGAAGTTTTAATTTTCCTGCAATTATTCACCCAGCCTGATGTAAGTGACACTGAGTACATTGAAGTACTTCACCAATTTTGTTGATATATTTTTCAGGAGAGTGTTAACCATGCCTGAAGGAGTCTGGTAAAATATATTGAAATTACACAGCATAATCACGTCTGTGAAATTCTTGACAAAATAAAACTTCCCAGAGGGCAGTTGTCAACCTTGTGCTATCCCCTGGCATATTTTGAAAAAGGCTTCAACCTGATGAATAATATTCACAGTACAAGTTATGCGTCTTTGCGACTTGTGAGCTTGTCATCTTTGATTCTCATAAAATGTGTTGGCTCTCCATTGGAATATTCTCACCATCTTTTTCTGTCTACTGATAACATAGCAGCAAATCTGCAGTTTAAATTCCCTTAGGATTATGGAAATCATAAGTATAAATCTATCAGGGAAACTCTTGTGATTGTTTATGTCATCTTTAGTTTTTATATCCATCATTTTTTAAAAAAGGTTTTCAGCAAAATTGAATGTAAGTGTATTTTGGTGATGTGAATGTTTGTCTCCTCTCATAAACTGTAGAACTATAAACTGTGGCAGTGCAAACTTTTTTGTTGCCTTGTTATTTGAAGCTCAAACAATTGGGATTTTACTGTGACCTGCCTGATTCTTTTCCTTCTTTGTAGAGAATATATACGTGTTTATTGAAGAGATGTTTAAAATATTTACAAGTCAAACACATGCATACTCATTTAATCTGTCTGTTGAATACAAATCTGTCATAGTAAAAAATAAATATGTCAAAATGAAATAGTAACCTTCATGACATATAGGAAATAGACGTGGAAAAACAAGCCAGCCATGGCAATAATTTTTAAAAAAAGATTTTACAGAATACTTAATTTATTTCTCTCATTCTTTAATTAAGCCTACCTTCATGGCATTTTTGCCACGTTGATTGATACAATATGTAAGGCTAAATCGTTTCCCAATTATCCTAAATAGTTCAAAACTTAGATGACATGCATGTCTCAGAGCCAAGCAGTGAGTTGCTTTTCATGGCAATGGAAAGAAATTGAACAAAATGCAAATGAAACCTACAGACCTCTTGGGGTTTTATTTAAAACAAAATATTTGTAAAAGTAAACTCAATAAAAATTACTAGTTAATTATGAATTGGAAACTCACTGTGGAATATGCAGGTTTTTTAATTTTAACCAAATCAAAGATACTAAATAAAAAAATGTACTTTGTTTTTTTCTTATGACAAGTTAGTTTAATTGTAGTTATATTTACTGTACTGAATCACGGTAAATGTGCTCTAGAGAATCCTGGCACTACATTACTAAGGTTTAAGGTCTATTCTCATGCTGAAATCTGTATAAACAGGAATTACTCCTAATATTCTGAGTCCACCAAGAAATCATAAGTATTGCTTTGCAAATGTTACTGTGTTTATTACTGAAATATGAGATGACACTCAGCCTGGTTAAAAAGGTGGTTCTAGGATTTACCTTGATCTATTTCTGCAGTGAAGTATTGGAAGGGTAAAATCTTTAAAACTCGCTCAGCAGCCCTCACTCACTCAACAACTTATCCTCACTACAGGTTTTCATGAGCTTATAACTTTTTAAATTAGGAAAACTCAGAAGTTATTACATAGAAAGGAATAGAAATAAAATCAATTTATGAACATCTTTGCTCTTTCCACACTGTGTCCTTCTGGATGGGTTCAATTTAGTGTCAGCCAACTCTGAGTGATAAAACACTGGGCTTTTCTCCATTACTTCTAAAGCTTACCTTTTCAGCTTCCTTCTCTTAAGAGTCTCTTTCCATTGCTCTCTCCTTTTTTCTCTCACTCTTACCTGTCCCTGACACACCTTATAGTCTAGTCTTGGAGCTTTCCTGCTGCAGCACACCTAGTTCCCCTCCAAGCTGGAGCATTCTTCTTACCCATCTATCTGATGGGGTTCATCTGTCCCAGCGTGGCCCAAGGAAGGCAGATACCTGAGTGGTTTAGAGACTGACACCTTGAGTTGTGGCACAAACACAGTTTGTATGATGGGTCTAAGAAGTCCTACTCTCATTAACCTCCTGCGTAGTTGTAGCTGTGCCATTGCTTCTGGAACCATCCTGTAAAGTGGATTGGTAAGATGAGAAGAGTTCTTTACAAGAGTGAATAATTTAGTTTGGAGAATTCCAGTCTTAAAACTGAAATACAAGGTTTCTGGACTGTTTAGAGGTTTGAACCTGGAAGACACTCGTCTGATGAAATAAAGGGATTATAGACCCTTGAGAATTAAGTCTCCAAGGAGAGCCTAAACAGAGAGGTATCTATAGGCTGTGATTTTGAGGCCAAACACCAGTCAGACCATGGGTGGTAGCTGCTTTTCCTTGACTACAGATCACCTTATAATAGATGCTAACAGTTCATATACATAGGGAAATTCAAGCTGCTTTTCCTGCAGTGCTGTGCTTAATTCAATGAAATTCTCTGTCAGCTGAACTTGCTCTCTCCCTCAACAAGATCAGAATTGTTTCTTCATTGGGTGTTTTAATCTCTGGAGGTGTTATTTCTGTGGTATGAAATCCCACAAGTGATCATAATTTCCAGAACTACTCTGCCTGACTTTCCCACACATCTTGACTCTTTGTGTCTTCTAACCCCACAACATACATAGTTTACAAAAATTCAGTATTCGGGCACATTCCAAAATGAATAAAACTATAAATTATTCCTGTCTATTTTTAATCAGTTCCTCAGCATTTTTTGATCCAGTTTCAAACCAACATTATGACCAACATTTATTTATTTTTCAGTTTGCATTGTGCTGATTCACAACGTATGTTGTAAAATAGAATTTGTGAAAGTTCATTTTTGGCAAAGGGACTGAAAAATCCTACTGTTTTCTTGGGATCTAATTTATGGAATGTCTTTTGATTTTCTTCCTTCAACTTCAATGAAAATAACATTTCTTAGACAATAACCTGGCTCAGCCTTCAATTCTGAGCAAGAGTTTCAGACTTAAACAGTAGCTGAAGGTAGCATCTTCCACTTTAAGGGTAGCCTGCCAAAGTAGGAAGAAGATGCAGGTCTGCCCTGTGTTATCCCATACACTGTTGATTTAATGAGGGTCTTGGACAATGCAGAAACTCATGGGCACATCTATTGCTTAAACAAAACGTCTCCATCTTCTGTGAATTAGGGTACTAATTCTGCTATCCTTACAACTGTGCTTATGTACACAGGAGTCTCTGCTCACCTGACAGACTGTCGGGCTTCAGCAGAGCTCCAATCAGTTTCTGAATCTAATGCCATAGAGAAAATGACTGATGTCTCAAATGAGGGCATTTTTTAGCAGAGGGACATGGTTATTTTTCAAGTTCCTTACTGCCATTTTTCTATTTCATAAAGGCTTAGGTTGTTTTATATCAAAGAAAAGTTATAGGGTTAGTAGAGCTATTTTTAATTTCTTGAAGTTTGAGTGGTAGGGACCTCAGGCAAGAACAATTCTCACTGTTAAGTAGGAGATTAAAGCTGAGGTCTAAGATTTGCATAATGTAAAAGGTGTACGTCATTGCAAGTATCATTAATATTTTTTAGTTCTTAGGCAATTAATAAAAGGACAACTTTAGAATTTGCCTTTGGGTAGTATCTCTTAATGTAACAGCATATCAAAATATTATTTGTTTAATTATATTTGACTTATACTTCCCAGTTTGGTGTTTCTTCCTCAAAGGGATTATGAAACCATCTAAATTCTGCTAATGCTTCCATAAAAGACTTACAATAAATATTTCTTCTAATCTTCAGTATCACCAGGCAGATAATATATAAATCTTTATTTTTCTTTTGCAAAGAGTGTAAGATTTTATGGCAGTCTCTGAAGCAACAGATTATTGCTAGCACTTCACTGTGACCCTCAGTATGACCCTTGATGAAAGGAAGCTTTATCTTTTTTTATCTCTGTGAGCTCCAGATGGTGGTTCGTCTCACAGACCAAATTCACATGTTTTTATTAGACTTTTGTTTTAGAAATGAACATAAAGAAATTTCGTAGTTCTTTTCTTAAATGATGGGTTCATGGCCATAACATTTTAAAAAACTTATAAATTTGCCCACTCATTTGCCCAGGCAAGTGGGGGTGTGGAGGAATTTGCGTTTTTTTTCTGTGGGGGTTAAATGTGAAGTGGGAAGACAACAAAGGAGCTGAGGGTTGAGTGAAATACCATTTTGTCTATATCGGTTGGTATGATGTAAGACATGTAAGTCAATTTTTTGCATAGACTGGAATTTTCTTTGGAAATGTGGTTGAAATCACAATTAATGATTACTGTGCAATTAAACACTGCCATTTCTGAAACATTCCTGCTTTCCATGTGCTGTGAAATAAGCTAAAATTGAAAAGGCTATGAAATTTGGCATCTTAGAGTCATAAACAATGTTTCGTGCTGATGCTAAGGGAACACACTCTCATGGATACCAAAATAAATTATTTAATGTTCACTTTAGTATGTCCTGAAAGTGAAAACCAAAACATCTTTACTGTTCTTGCAGGTTTTGATGAAAGGTTGAACTGAACTTTTGGCATATTGGAGGGAGAGTTTAATCCTTATTTATGTAGTTGTTCAGCCTTCAACTGATGTCACCTTTTGATTCAAGCAGAGAGAAAAGAGGTAACCTGAAAAGTATGATGATTAAGGTTTTTTTAACATCTCTTTGAAAACCTGTTTCCACACCTTGCCTGAGTTCAAGATAGAGTAATTGTGCTCTGTTGACTTTAGTTTCCTGTATTTGTAGCGGGATTAGTTTTCATCCCTTTTTTTTTCCTGACATGCTGAGTCTGTCACAGCAGTTGCCAGATTACAGCTCAGGTTTCACAGTGTTTTGATGGTGAAAATAAGTGATTTGTACATATATGTTTGTATATTCTGACTTTAGATACCCAGCAAGTCTCCCAGTTAGACCAGACAGGGCTGGATGTCTCTTATCATTGTATGACTCAGTCGTTGTCTTCGAGACCCAAGGACAGGAGAGACTCTAAGCCCCTCTCAGACTGCTCTTTGGCTTTTCTGTCAGATGTCTCCTGAATTAATAAGGATGAATAGTTCTATAATGTTTACAGTATCTGAAGAGTTATCTATATAGATCTCTGTAGATGTATGTGGTTTTTTAGTAAGCACTGTCCAGGATCCCATTGTGGTAAGGGCGCTGTAGCCTAAAAGAAAAAGATATCAGATATTTCCCACCATAACATTGTGGAAAGGAAGAAGAAAGTGTGAAATGGAAATTCAAAATCAGGAGGTAAAATCCTAGCTTTCTTTCTACTGTTTTGGTCTGGGTTTTTTGGTTTTTATTTTTTTTTTACATTTTACCCTTTCATCTATTTTCCATGCTTGGTTCTGGAGCAGCTGAGTTGTCTCTGCTTTAAACTAACAGTGCTGATAAAGACGTGGATCCCATCATGTTAAAAAAGTAGAAGAAGCTGTAATTTCCCAATTAAATTTTGTCCATAAGTGTTAGGGAATGGTTGCAGTTTAGTGAGGAAGGTACCTGCTTTAAACTGTTTTGGGCGGGACAACTAGTAAAGCTAGTGACTGCATGGATGGAGCTTAGTATGGGGACTAACTTGCTTATAAGGCCATCAGTAAGAACATACACTGTAAACAAAAATATATGCTGTAGAGCCAGGGCCTTCTTCTCTTTTACAGGGACTTGGAGACTTCCAGCTAAAGAAAACCCTTGGGATCATTTTGTCTCACAGTGTTAAATCACTCTGTGTTAGTATAATTATGTATATGGGGAGCAAACTGAGGGTAGATGTTGTCTTCTGCTGCTGAATCATGCTGAGTGCAAATGTCAGGGGATTATTCCAGGAGTGTGGAAGTGTTTTTAATGTACAATGATCTATTTATATGTTGCTCTTACACAAAATATGCAACTCATTTACTTTGAAGAAAACAGTTAAAAGTATTGGGGTAGAAGGGTAGGTGACACTGAATGAGTCAGGAAGTAGAGAATAAAGATATGTATGAGTCCTGTCTAATCAGGCTGGTGTTGATAGGGACAAAAATATTACTGTGGTTTCTCATACAGGGGGAGTCTTAAGTTATAAGAAATGTAAGTTCCAAAATTATATTATTCTTATTTCTTTATTTTGATGTCATCTGTAAGTTACTTATAATACTTTAAGTTACTCTTATAATTTGTAACTAGACCCTAGTTTATACCCCCAATTTAAAATAATTGCCCATCATGTGATACTGAAAAGTCCTCTGATTTTATTTCTGTATTAGCATTTTTTAATTATCTGACTGAAATACAGCTAACAAAAAAATCTCAGATGTATCTCAAATAGGAGACATTCTATCCTGTTTCTTCTGTCACTAGTGGTCAACAGATGAGGATTTAAAGACTAGTGGTTAATAGATGCTGGTTTAAAGAGCTCAGACAAACAATTGTGTAATTGCTCTCATAAGATTGTTCTCTGATCTTTACACAATTGTAAACCCAGTTAAAGGATATGTATGTATTAAGCACCAGTATGTAGTTTAATGGAAGAAGGTACATAAAGCTGTCTTGTCTGGTGAGATTGGTAAAATATTCCTCTCCAGTGCAGTGATCACATATCCATGGCTGACCTGAGCAGAAGCCAAGCCAGACAGATCAAAAAGTTGTCTGTCTACAGACTTGAGAGAGGTGTCTTGGTAGGTTGCATAAGTGTGAGAAAGAGAAAGCTGGATAGCAGTGTGTAAGAAACAGCAGTTCAATACTTGGCTGAGCCACTCTAGCTCGTTGGGACCAGCTGGGACCCAGCCAATTCCTTTCACCCTATTTCCCCCCTGTTTTCCCTGCTTGAAGCCACTAGCTCCCACTGCTCACCTCTCAAGCATGTAGAACTCCTCTGTGGTCTTGTATAACACCCTAATCGAGCCAAAATTACTTATTGTATTGTCAGGTTCATTCTTCTGCTTGTTCCTTCTTTGCATGTCCTCAGCATCCAGAGTCCAGACAGGACGATTGCATTGTCAGGGAGGGTGGGTTGAAAGGACCCATTAGGCATCTGTTGATAAGGATTCCCCCTGATATTATGTTGGGCTGATCATTCAGAAAATTAGGGCTACTATTCATGAGATTGTGGTTATTAACACTACCAAAACAAATTACAAGAGTTTGATCATACTGAGAGATCAACGGAATGGTAACTGCTGCAAATCAGGAAGTAAGAAAAGCAGAGCTGTGCAGCACTGACTGAAAAGGATCAAACCCTGACGCTTTTATAGAGGCATCTACTTATTTAATTTTTAATGGTAATTACCAGCATATGGGAAATTAGAAAATTATTTAAATTATTTGGCTTTATTAAGAAAGATCTGTAATACTGCAAAAGGTTACACAAGCTTTTGTTGCTCATGTATATAACAGCTGCACTTACATTCCATCTTTAGAGGCAATCTCACCTTTAAAAGAAAAACAGTTCATCACATTGTTATGGCAGTTGTATCTTTTCTCCTTAAAAGTTTAGTAGGAATTTCTGTAGACCTATTTTTGAAGATTTGGATTATCAGGCATTCACCAGTGTTGACAATTCCATAAAAGATGTTGAAGCAAATACTAGTGTAAATCTAATATGAGTAACATTTAAAGGAGTCTTTAATTTTTACAGTCTGGATGCTAATTTCATTACAAAGTGTCTCTTAAGACACAGAACCTGTTATTGTAAATACCATTGGTTTTCTCTGTCTTTCTCTTGTTAAGATCTGTGCCTTGAATGACTTCTCAACGTAATCTGCATATGATATCTCTCCCTTATGCAGCCAAGTCATATATCAGTTTTATTTTGAAATGTTCAACACATTGAGTTCCTTGTCTTATTTTAAATTATGATTTTTTTCCCACCAGTTGAACCTTTTTCTCTCTTCCCTGCATCCTTCCTATATTTCAAGATCAGAATAATTAAGATTAAAGCTGTACGCATCAGATACAATTGTGTATTTATTCACATACTATTGATAAAAAAGTGTTGCACCACATTTTGTACCAATGACTGTGGAAAAATTCTTAGAAGAGCCCCATTTGGGAATGAATCCTCACAACAGCAGGTGATAGTTCTACGAAATGGAGGATTTGGTAGCAATTTTATCTCATAGGAATGAACCTTTTCACCTTCAATCTCTCATTCCTACCTATACTGTGCAGCTGCGTGCCTTTTATTAAGATTATGTAACCATGACTGAACTGACTAAAGAAGTGTGGAAGAATTTAAAAATGAGGGGAAAAGTATTGTTTCAGATATAGATTAAGTCTGTCATCGTGTTTGCAAGACTTGCTGGAACAGCAGCTGGAATGCTGGAACAGTTCTGCAACAGTTTGAAGGGGAAGTAGAGGTAACTCCTTGCGTTAGCCTTGCTGGCAAAGGAAGTTCTCTTTCTCAGCCAAGCTGCTCATTTCCATGTTAAAAAAATGAAATGTTTTGTTTGGCAAGATCTACCTTCCCATATAGTCTTGTTGACCCGAAAGGATAATACATATATTTTTAAAGCTTTAAATTAAAGTGCATTATTTACAAAGTTTTGGTTTTCTTTTTCTTCAGATCTACATCCAGCTACCTGTCTTATGCTGGAACAAGCAGGCTATCTTGCTTGTTTTCGGTATTACAAAATAGTGTCTTACACTTAAGTACAAATTAAAACAAGGAAGTCAGAGATCTTCTCTTAGACTACACAAGTCTTTTGACTTAAAACTGCTTATATATGTTTCAGCATCCTCAGTGGATGCTATTAGGATGGAAACTGCTCCTTCACCCTTTATATGATATAGTTACTCTTCTGTTCCTCTCTACAAATGGAGAGTAAAAATATCTTGTGCACTTCTTTTGCATTATCAATATTTTTTCTGTTTTCATCAGTGGGCTATGCCACTCCTTAAATTCTTTTTTTATTCCAGAATGCTTTTTAAAACCCTGCTTATTTCCCAATAAAATAAATTTCATTTTATATCTTTGTCATCTATCATTACTTTTTTCATCAATATAAAGTGCTATTTCTTTAATTTTGTTGCCCATTCATTTTCAAGTTCTATTGTCATTTCATCATTGAACAAGAGAGTATATTTTAAACAAACTGATTATTTCTCTTGACTATGAAAGCCTGTGATAAAGTCAGAACAGCTGAAATCCATACTTGTTTGCCACTGCATGATAGATATATTCTTTTGACGATATTTACTAATTAACTTCTCAGTGTGTTCAATTGAAAATCTCCCCTCATTTATCTTTGGATGCAGGGGTTTCCAAATATATTAGATCAAAAGTCAGAAGAGACATCAAGGTAATTTTTATTGAATACTAAACCCTCACTAGTTTGCAGGGATACCATAATGCATGTATAAAGTATGCTTTTAAGTACAAAAGGTCCAAAATGATTATGAATAATTGTGTTGGTTTTTTATGGACTGTTTTTTTTTTTTTTTGGCGGGGGGTGTGGAGGGGGAGGCACAGAGGTGGGGTCTGTGAGAAGCTGCTAGAAACTTCCACGATGTCTGGCAGAGCCAAACCCTGATGGCTCTGAAGATAGACGTGCAGCTGGCCAAAGCTGGGCCTATTTGAGATGATGGTAACGCCTCTGTGATAACATATATAAGAAGAAAAATAAAACAAAGTAGGGGTGGACAGTTTTAACTCCAGCTAAAGAAGAGGAGGAGGTGAGAACATGGAGACAGCAAGGTCAGTGGGGAAGGAGCAGGGGGGAGGAGGTTCTCCAGGCACTGGAGCTGAGATTCCTCTGCAGGCCCTGGTGAGACCATGGTGAAGCAGCTGTGCCCCTGAGCCCAAGGGGTCGATGTGGGATGCAGAGATCCACCTGCAGCCCGTGGGGAGGTGCCCACAGTGGAGCAGGTGGATGCCTGGAGGAGGCTGTGATCCACTGGGAGACCCGGTGGAGAGAGGGGGCCCTTGGTTCCAGGCTGGAGCAGTGTGCCCTTGGAGGGCTGCACCCTGTGGAAGAGTGGCCCATGCCACAGCAGTTTTGGGAGGACTGTGTGCCCGTGGGAGAGACTCACATTGCAGCAGTGTTGGCAGGACTGCTGCTTGTGAGATCGGAGCCGTGCTGGAGAAGTTCGTGGAGAACTGTCTCCTGTGGGAGGGACCCCACCGCATAGCAGGGGAAGGGACTCATCTCCCTGCCCAGCGGAAGGAAAACTCGGGTGAGGAACTTACCAAGCCCCCACCCCTCTGTCTCCCTGCGCTGTTGGTGGGAGGGAGGGAGGGGTTGGGGGAAAAGGTGTTTTAAGGGCTTATTTTACTTCTCATTATCTCACTCTGATTTTGTTAGTAATAGACTCAGTTTGTGCCTCTAAGCCGAGCCTGTTTTGCCCTTGAAGTGTTTTCTCCTGGTCCTTATCTCAACTCATGAACCCTTCATTTAAATTTTTCTCTCCTCTGCCCAGTTGTGGCAGGGGAGGGTGAGTGAGTGGCTTTCATGGGTGCCTGGTGTTTGGCCAGTGTCAAACCATAGCAATAATACATGCAATAGATTCCAAATTTTAATTCTTTTTTTGTAAAAAAACCAAACATGAATTATTCCATCAAATTCTATAAATTATCTGATGCTGAAGTAGAACACAGATGTGGAAATAGAAATTATTTCCTTATATCCTCTTCATGATTACATCATTCTCAGAGCAGATTTGACTGAGAAACTGGATACTTTGGCCAATTTCTTCTATGTACTAGCATTCATAACTCATTAAACTTTACTCATTTAAAAGAATGCAATGTTCTCAACAAATTTGTTCCTTGGATTCAAGTACTGCCAAAAGTGAGTATCAAAATTGACTATTGAACTGAATAATTTCTTCAATGCCATCACTTTCTTTCCTAGTGAAAAAGTGATCCAGAATTAGTTTTCCCTGCTTATGTTTTGTATTCTCTGTGTAATACATTTAAGTCAATGAACAGAGTTGTGTGAACAGAAAGACAGTGAAGCTATTTTAAGAAAATCTGAAGTATACATATGAGCATGTTTATCCAGTTGCATCTTTCTTTGCTGGGACAAAAATCTACTATGCTTGTGTGTAAAATTTAGATAACTGCTCACTCAAATAACTAAAAACTTCAACAGGTCTTCATGATAATATCTAAAAGATAAGTCAGCCCATGGAATTGCCTCTAGCAAACCTTCCACATTTTTTCCAGCTTAGATTATAATAAAAAGCCCTTTCTTAAGTGTCTTTCCAGTTTGTTTTGTCCTTCTTCCTCCCTCTGTATATCAAGTCAGCCATGTACTACTTGCTGAAAATTGCTACTGTAACTTTTGGATTAATTAGCATTTTTTTTGTTGTTGTTGAAAGAAGTCATCACATCTTGAGCTAAGAACTCTCTTTTTATTAGATCTTTCTAGGTAGAATATTACATTTTAAAATATGAAAATAACCCAGTTTTGCTATGTCCTTGAAATAAAGAAACAGTAACTTGTGTCAGGGAGAACAAAAAAGGTAATAGAAGTCACTAACTACAATTTTATAAACCAAGATATGAAAAAAACCAGATAGGATCTTATATGTTGAAGTGTCTTGTTTCTAGTCTGAACTAATACTTGCCTTAGGCAATTCGTAGCAAAAAGCCCTGTGTAGAGGAGGGCTGGAAGAGCAGGAATTAGTGCCCTCAAACATCTGTGCAACAGACCCAATTCTTGTGTCCCCAGATTGGGTCAGAATACCTACAAAATGACCAGGAGATATTAAGTGATGTGTGTTGGTAGAGAGCTGGACGTATGGTGGCGAAATCTGGTCTGCTACTTTACCTTTCTTCACTTTTCTGAATGGACAAGAGACAGGACACACTGTATTCAGCTCCAAGAGGTAGTTACACTTTCTTCTGAGAGGACTACAGACTCTGTAGAGGCGTGCATGTAAGGAAGGATGGCCAAGCCAGCTGATGTTACCGTAAAAGCAAACGTCATTTATGGTGTTGTACGTCTGTGTGGTGACTGCAGCTGTCCTTGGGTATCCATACGATCTGTGTGCAGACAGGCATCAGGACACATCAACTCATCCCTGTATCCTCAACACAAAGATGCATTCCCATGCTGTGGACAATGGGCTAGAGGGAGGCCTTGTTCCCAGCTATGACATTCAGAATGTCCCTTACAGCTTCCAAGGGCAGAGCAGACACAATAAGGCTGATATTCCCCTACAGAATATTCTGAAATTCTGCCGTATTCCCTCATGTATTCTCCTTTTGGTTCTCTTCTCCATCCCAGAGAGTGTTTGCATAAATTCCCAAACCCTCATATATTCCTCAAGCTCTCATATTAACTCTCTCAGCAGTGTACAGTAGCTTCAGGGTTTACCAGACTTGATTTTGTATTTTGTGGACTATATTACCATATATTATGCTTCTGCACAAGAGCTAGATTTTTATTTAAAAAAAAAAAAAACCCAAACCAGGAGGCCTCGCACCCTTTAATCTTTAAAATTTGTTTTGTTTATTTAGTATTTATTAACTGATTTTAGATTACCCCATAAGATGTCCCAAGTTTGGGGAAAGTCCTAAAAATACGTAAGAGCCTCATACTGTGGAGCATGGTGTCACAATTAGAAAACTAACAAACACTTGACATAAAGTATTAAGATACCCAGCTATTATAACATAAAGTGATGACATTTGACTATTTAGACTTTGGTCTGAGATGACTACAGATAGTTCAGCACCAGATTTTAATTTTGTAACATTCTGCATTTTCCCATGATGGATTGAGCCAACTGCATCATCTCTTTTGTTTACTGTGGATATATGGACATATGACCATCGTAGCTGCTAATGAAGTTTGTGGTGATGACAATTTGTACGTTCATCTTTGACCAATTCCATACCAATCTGGTAACAGCTGAGGCCCTGTAAAAGGAACATCCTTCTAAATACGACCATCTAGCAAATAGAATAGAATGAATAATATATCTGAGATAATTATGACACAGCAAATTCCAACTTTTTCTTATGTCTGGAAAAATATTTCAAATTATCTATTTTTTTCAGATCTCTGAGTAAAACAGATGAATTTGAAATTACCACTGTCTTAATCACTTTTAAACACAAACAGGAATATGTCAATCATAGCCATTCCCCTAGATGCGCTATTTTTTGCTGTCCTTCATACAAGCATTAAAAACACCCTAGCCTGTCTGTTCTCATTAAGGGACAGCCAAGTAATGCAAAAAGAAAAGAAGACATATTTTCTGTCAAGAGGCATTTGTCTTGGAATAAAGAAAGAACAGAAGAATGTACTATAACCTGGTATGGATTAGAGGAAAAATAGATTTTTTACATCTTCTTATAGGTGTTCCACATGGTTCATGATATAACCTTAATGACACAGCCAGATTCCTGTTTTTAACAGAATAGTCAGGATTTTATAAAATTAGGCTCTCAATTTTTTCCAAATTGCTTCACAATAATTTAACTTCCAAGATTTTTGTATTGCACAATGTTTATGTTTCAAGAAAAATATACAGAAGACTTGAAGCAACCAATTAAAGAACACATATGAAACATGAGTTAATTTGCTTACCAGAACACATCTTTTTAAGGAAGCATTCTTTAATCTTTTTTTTTAAGAGCACTTTGGGAGTTCATATACTTGTTTGCTCCATCCACTTCTATTTATGGAAACAAAAGATATTTCTTTCATCTTTTGAACAAGAGCTTCCATCACAGTCTTGCAGATGGTTCTGTTACTGAATGAAGCAGAGATCCTGTCGGGTGGAAAAAATTAATTATGTAATTATTATGTCAATAATTAAAGCCTTTACAGGGCTTGAACATTGAAAAAAAAAAATGGAAATCAGTAACAGATTTGAAATGACATATACATCCCAATACATCACACACAGTTTTGCCACATCAAATAACTGAGTAACCAATGTTGCAGCCAGTGTGTTGCAATCATCCCTGATCAAAGGGAGGAACTGAAATACTTGTGAAGCAGTTTGCCATCTAGTTTCATTTATATTTTCTAACAGAGATTGTAGCTTCCAGGTTCCATTGTGGTTTAAAGAAAGATATGTCTTCTTGTGGCCTTTAACTTTTTTATTTTCTTTGATCATGACTATTTCTCTCATTTCTTTTTCCATCTGACTTTGGCATCATTTCTCTCATTTGGTGTCTAGTCCCTGTCTACTTGTGGAATCTCACCCTGTGGCCATTTGCCCAGGCTTTTTCTTCAAATCCTGTTGTCCATGTCTGACAACTTGTTTATTGAACTTCACGTATCATTAAGCTCTGAGCCCTTTTCTCACATTCATAATCCAATATCCTGTGCCTGTTACTGAACTTTTGTACCATCACAACCCAGTTCATTATCATCAGAAGTATTTCTAATGAGGTAAAAACATTGCATTTTTCTTTAGTCTCATTCTTACAAGGATCTGAATTCTTTAAACTGAGATTTTTCCCTGAACATTGACCCTTAGGCAGAATTCTGCTGGAGAAAAAAAAGTATTCCAGATACTTACAATGTAGCATTATATTATGAAAAATGTAAACCAAAGCAAAGTAATGAGTGATGTTGAGGAACGGCCACAGTAAAACCCTCAGCCTATAGGACATTTTCATTAAATGCTTTTGTGTATTTTGTACCTCATCCCTGTGAAAAGAAAAACAAAACAAACCACTCAAAACAAATGTAAATTAATGTCTAATAAGAATTAATTTATTAAGTTTTCACAGTAGGTAATGGAAATCTTCATTTTTAGTTTCTCCCCAGGTTCAGTAATTATTATTGCAAATTATATTAATACACATATTTATGATGCACATTTGTATTGTGTATTCTAAGGACTTTATATGTATTTGTAAGTTGGTATCTCAAGACTGTTTGAAAAAATTGAGCTGAAACAAAGCATGATGAAAATTTGATGAAGTGTTCTTCACCAGAGTGCAATTACTGTCCTCTGCATATCCGTACATTAACATTCAAAAATTACAGGAATTTAGCAAATTTTTTCCCTCAGAAAAAGGTGTCATCATGCTGTACAATATTGCAAACATATTTACCATGACAATTCTCGTACACAAACCTCAAAATAATATCAGTAGGCTCTGCCATTCCATCTATTTTGTACAAAATTAGAGACCATCTCTCTAGTACTAGTTTAAAACACTAAAATCTTCTTCAGAGCAAAGCATTGCAATTTTGGATCTCACAGTAATTTAAGGATGATTATAAAAATGCATCTTCTAAATTCTTAATGTGATTTGAAATGAAATATTATATGAAATAAGTTTTCTTTCATTTACTGTCAGCAGAAAAATGGAATAGTGTTTTAGTGACTAATTTGCTTCTCCTCATATTGAGTACAAAGTTATTAGTTTCTTAAAAGATTAGCATATTTACTTTCATGGCTCACATCTTCAAGACCTTTATTATTAGTCGTAAAATCTGCTACTGAGGCCATGTTAGAGGAGAAAATCAAAAGGAATGACATTTTGAGAGATTTGCCTTAGGAGTAAATGGTGGAAAACTTTAGCTTGAGCCTTAACCTGATAGCTACTGGTAACTTCCAGATGAGAAGGCATCATATATACTTTCTCTCCAGCCTCCAGTTAGCAAAATTTTGCCTCTTTTAACCAGAAATGTGATGAAAATGTTAAATGTTTGCATTTGTCATACTTAAGTGTTCTCTAAAAAGAGAATTTTTCCATCCTTTGCATTACTAACACCTCATATAGGAAGGAAAGTGTTTACCAAATCTGCCAATCTATCCTGTAGGCATCATGTCAGATGTAAAAATAGTTAGAAATAGAAAAAACAACAAAACACTAGGGATCAATATAAAGAGAATAATGGGAAAGAGTCCTTACACAGTGCTAGCTCTAGAAGATAAATTATCTGCTTCCCTGTCTGATGGTGATTTCCTAATCCCCAAACACATCCCCGCAACCTCCTTGCACCTTGAGACAAGGCAGCTACATAGAAATATAATACAAAATTTTGTTTGAAAAATTAAAGCCTTTTTATCAGATGCTTCCTTAGTACTCAAGGGTGAGTAATCATTCTTCTGTCACCTTCTGTGTGCCATTCATGACTATATAGCCCCTCAGAATCTTTCACCCCCAAAGTCAACACTGACAAACCCACAGCTTGTCTCCAGCATTTTCCTAATGCACTTCAACTCTGTCACTTTTGTGCCAAGTAGGATCAAGTCAAAACATGTTCCTAAAACCCAGCAGTTTGAGTGCCTAATGGTTGAGTCCTCCTGCCTGTCTTCATCTGTGCGCACATACACTGCCCATGTGAGAAGGCATCATGACAAGCTGGCGATCTGTGATGATCCTGGCACTGGGATTGTTTCTCCTGTGATTCAACTTAACACTTTCCTGCCATGAAATTTCTCTTCTGAGCAGCCCAGGAGCTGAGAAGCTGGTTGGAGCAGTTTGGATGTAGTCTGCCTCTACAGCTAAAAATTTCATTTATGGATTTATCTAAATGAAGCTCTTTGTCTCTTTAGTTCTTCTCTGTCTGGGATATTCAAGACAAGATTCTTCCTGTGAGTGGCAGGAACAGCCTGATGCATACCTATGAAGCAAACACATCCATAGCACTTGTGTGGGGAGCACAAGGCTCCAGTCATTTGCCCGTGAATTTAATTTCATTTGTAACTTTCTTCCCTTCTCTCTTAAGGTGGTTTTATTTATGTTTATTGTGATTTTATTCCCCTGAGGAGTCAAAAATGGGAATTTTGCAGCCTCTTTGTCTCTCCTGTGGAAATCGTTATATATTCAACCTTTTGTTGCTGCAGCAGCTCTCTCTATTCTGGAGCTCTGTCACTGTGCATTGGCTTCAGAGTACTGTAAGGCTTTTGGAATGACATTTATTTGTACAAACTGAGGATCTTGTTCAGATATATTTAAACCTTGGTTGCTGTCCAGCTTTAGCAGCAGAAAACATATGGTATTTTTTCAGAATGTAGAATGTTTTCTTCCACCACAGTCATAGGTGATGTTTAAAATGAGCCTTCAGACTGAATAGTTCTCAATGCATTTTCGGCTCAAAGAGATCAAGCAAGTTTTGCAGGCCAAATATTACAGACTTGGAATATTTGCTAGATTTAATTTATTGTCAGTTATCAAAAACTTCTGAATACTGAGTTGGGTATATAGTCAAAAAAAGAAAACATAAATAAAAACCTTTTCTTCCGCTTCCTAATCTGAAGTCCCCTTGTTTTCACTGCTGGTTATGGTCAGTCCTTCACAGTCTCCTTGGTGAGGCAATGAGCAGCACAGGTGACTTACATTATTGGAGTAAAGTACATAATGGTTTCAGTCTGACACTCCTTTCTGGTCTCCCTTTATCTGTCCTTTGTTCTTTATGTCCCTGCCTGGCAAGGTTCACCTGTGCGTTTCAGTCCTTCAGAGGTCTCCACAGTGAGGGGTGGAGCCCATTGGCTGCAGTCCCTCAGGGGTCTCCCTACCCGGGCACAGTTTGCCCCTGTGGGCTGAAATTCCCTAGGAATAATCCCTTTTAGCATAGAGACCTCCCTTCGAAGGATGCCTCGGGCTGTGTTTCCTCCACAGTACCTTCAGCAGCACATCTCCATCTGTCTCCTCAGCCACGCGTCTCCAGCCGTCCGTCTGTGTGTGCTCCTTCTTCACCCTGATACCTGCAGGTATTTCATAAGTAGGCTGGAGCTGGGGTGCTGCCAGCTAACCTGTCTGACTGCAGTTTTGGCATTCTGTGTGCTGCTCTCACCCAGTCCAAAGGTGTGTGGGCTCAGCTGTGACTGGCACATGTCAGGTCATGGCCTCTCCCTGCACAGCTCCCCACCACAGACCCCAGTCTGGGGGCTGCAAGCCCAAGCTCTGTGTTACATTGGCATTTTGGTATTGTATGTTCTCTTTCAACCTCAATGGACATGTCAGGAAGGGATCTGGAAGTCAAGTCCTTTGTTAAATCTTCATTTTCTCTGTTGAGAAAAATGTAGGAATTTAGAATAATTCCTTGGAAGAAGGAATATTTGCACATTCATGTAGATGTGCACACTATCTTTCCTACTTTGTCACTATCAGGCTATTATATTTCTACTGTTTGGAGCTCTGCAGGGTCATGATATATCCTTCACACTTACTTTTTATTTCCTGATTGATGGAGATGCAGTCACAGTTGTGTAAAATGATATTCATGTACCTTCTGCCAAGAAAGGAAAAAAAAAAATAACAACAAAGGAGAGAGAGAACTTTCTCTGATAAGACTGAAATCAGAACAAGATTGCTTTTGATAAAAGATTGATGAAGAGGCATTCACTGCTTGCAGGAGAAAACATTTGTGGAAACAATTGATATTGGAAGCTTTTGATAAGACATGCAAAAAAATTTCATTTTAATATTTATCACTTGTTCTGAAATGGATAGGTACCTTCTGCATGATGAGGTCATGAAATACAAGATTGGTTCAGGCAAATTCATTACTTCTTTTTCTGGTTTTGATATTAGTTTGCCTCTTCTCAGCTTTATGTAATGTATTTTTTCTGTCATCTTTTATAAAATACTTGGGTGCCCATCTGGTATGAAAGTAGGTATAAAAATATTTTTCAGAGCAAAGAGGGCCTATATTAACACACTAAGAGTCAGTGTTTGTAAACCATATTAGAGATAAGCTCAGTAAGATCAATCCTCTTCTATGGATTTGTGTTAAATTACATTGACTGGTGCCAGGGCAGTCTGCCCTATTTATTTATTTTTTTAAAATCCATTAAATAGACCTTAAGGGTTTAAATCAATAAAAGAAATTACTTATGCAGGTATTCTGCAATATTCCTGTAGAATTCTTCTTTCATGTGGGACTTGATTTTATGTCTAATTTAAACAAAGAGGAAAATAAGTACAAAATGCAAGAGCAGGGGAAGAAAAGGGTTCCATCAAGCAGAGAAGCATCCATTAAAACTGCACCACACTGTATTACAGTTCAGTCTAGACAGTAGCTGTGCAGATGCTGCCACGCTTCTTAGAGGTTTGTTTGTTTTTTTCTTATTTCTCCTGGCACATTGCAGGGCTGCTACAATAATCAAATGCTTGAGGTCAGATGAGAAGAGCAGCTGTGGAAAGGACTGTGAGTCATATACAATGCTAGTACCAGAGAAAACTTCTCTAGAAGAGAAGACAATACTCGAAATGCTTGAAAATACTTGAACTGTTGATGTGAGAGAGAAAAGCAGTGAATGACATGATAAGCATACATAAAATAACAGCTATAAAGTGACTAGATATTAGAAATTTACATTCATCTGTTTTGTGTGTGTGATGTAATGAGAAATAGTTTGAGTGACGTAGTTTGAGCACAAATGTCATTACAGCTACTGTCTTAGCCCCATTGGGAATTAAGGCAGTGGATTTCCTAGAAGTTTTCCATTTGTGTTATGAAACTGTGTATCTGTATGCAAATAATAAAAATATCTAGAAAGACTAGGAAATGAATGGATCCTAAACTAATTTTGGATATAAGAAACTGCAGAAGGCAGTTACAGCAAAATCTTGTAAATTCCCTTAAAGTAACTGATGGTGGGTGAGATGGAGACCCTTTTGAATCATTCACTGTAGCTATTCCTCTTCCTTGTTATCAAATTACTCTTATAGACCACACCAGTTCTTTAACTGAGCTTTGTATTGTAATCCTCCTATTCCTTGCTGCCCCAAAATTCTTCCTACCAAAATATAATATTTTAGTGTTCTTTAAAACTACAAAGATCACCATTAAGCAGTAAGATGAAAACTAGAAATTATCTTTTCTTACAGTTAAAAGGACTGTAGAGTGAAAATTGTTGCACTTCATTGAGGAAGGCATTTGAAGATTCTGTTTTGTAGCTCAGAGGGAAAAGCCATCTCACAGGATGTCAGGAATTTATGAAAGTAATTAATGACGTTTTACTGAATACTAGATTAAATATTAGCTTGGAAAACTAAGTAAATGTCCTGAGTGAAAGAAAGAGCTGCCCCTGGGCTTCAATCATTTGCATATGTTCATTTAGAGAAACCTTCAAGTGTAACTTAGATATGGATAACTATGTTTTCATCTCTATCAGTCACTGATTTGTGCAAACTGTGGAGCACAGATTAAAATTAGCTCTTTCTTTTAATAATGACAAGACAGTTTTTAGTAATGAATTGCATCATTTTGTTTTTGTGGGTATATCAATACTGCCCACATAAGTAGTGCATTGGTGTTTGTCCTAAGCCAAGCTGAGGCTGCTCTCTCTGCATTTTTGTTCTGCACACATCCTGGGTGCCAGAGGTGGGCAGAAGATTGCTCACGCCACAAGGTCTCTGTGGCACCACAGCTACTGAAACAGTGATGCGTTATGATTAATACAAACACTGAATGAAAGATTTTTCAGGATTTAGTATGTGATTTGGAAAATATACCTTTTATTAATTTCTTTTTTGTTTGTTTCTTTTTTTCCCCTGGGTTAAGTTGGGGGGTGGGGGGGCGGGGATGTCATTTATCATCGCTGATAGAAAATGACAGCACAGATTTACAAGTGTAGTACTCTTGTCTTTAGGACCACTAAACTCCTGCAGTAGAACCTGTATGATATTTCAGGACTTTTGGGTTTTATACAAGAAGCTTTACAGTGCAAAATTCCACAATTTTTATGACTGCCTTGTGACTGTATTTTAAAAGGTGATAAATAACAACAAGTGCCCCGAGGCAGCTTGTGTTAGTGGGTGTGAGTGTGCAGTTTGCTGGAAATTGAATACACAGCTTGGGTGCTGCATCTCCAGAAGCAATTAAAATAGTGCTAAAATCTGGAGATGAAGCTTGAGCCCAGCAGAGGAATTTCTCATCCTGCTGGTTTTGTGTGAAGGTCCTATCCCTCCATATCTAGAAAGCAATATTGAACTGGCAGTGCCTTGTGACACCAACATCCAAAGCCTAGGCAAGGATCTTAATTTTTTGCACATAATATTGCAAACTTTGTTTCTCCCTCTCTTTCTCAGTCACATGACAACTGAAAGAAGTAAAAAAGAAAGTAAAAGTAAAGGAATTCTTGCTGGTTGAAATTTACTTAAAGGCATGAAAGCCCTGGATGCTCTGAAGAACTGTGACTAGAACTCAAGTAAAATCAATTTGGGTCCACTACTTAAATTTTTAAAAATACATATTTCCAAACATTTTAGAGATAGAAAAAGAAATAACATATTGAAATTTGCACATATGTAGCTGCTCTCCCTTGTGTTTAACTTACAGAAATATATCAGCCTTGAATAAGGAAAATTCCTTCACTTAGTAGAAAAACAGGGAAGCTCCCAGATCTGTGACCCTCCATACCCACTCAAACCAGCTCATTACTATTTCCCCTGCATCTTTTGTGTTTTCAGTTCCAGTTGTATCTTATTTGAAGAAAGGATAATTTATGCTATACTTGTAAGGGTTTCAGTTTTATATCCTGTTAATTGCAGCCAGCCAAGTTTAGCATCATTCCAGTGGACACTGATAAAAGCACGCAAATACAAGCCCCATGTCACTCTTAACTGTGAACTTCTAAAGACACACATGCTGTCACTGAATTAATTTCAGAGCTTTTCTCTTTCAAGAAAAAGAGGAGGAAAACAAAAGAAAGTAAATAAAAAAAACATGATTGTGTTTTTTCATTGGAATGAATGTTCTCCATCCCTTTTTGAGGGACATTAGCTGAGGATGGGCAAGATCAAAGAGTTTTAGGGACATGCATTTGTAGCATCTGTACTGCAAATTACAGTGTTGAGCCTTGCAGAGATAAGAGGAGAGTCACCTTTTACTTCTCAGGAAAGTGAGAATTCCAGGACTGGTAAAACTAGTCCCTGGCTAAAGTCAGCAAATGTTCTCACAACCATGAAACAATAATTAACACAAAGAGGTGCTGTGAGGGTAAGGATTGCATCTTGCCCATTGGAGTATGCATCCACTCTGATAAGAAGTATGCTAAAAGGGATGATGCTTGCTGTGCTCTGACATGACAATCCCTGTCACAAAGAGCTAGAAGCTGTGCTGGTAGTCTCTGCTTTCTCTTATTGAAGCGTGACAGTCATTGGCTTTGTCTTGGGATTTTTTCTTCCCTTTATTGTATGTCTGAAGTGCCTCTTTCCTGGCTTTAAAACGTGTCTGTACTATACAGCTCGTTCATCTTTAAGAGAGAGATGATTTACAAGTCCAGGCTTACAAAGCTTAATTCCCATTGCTAAGGAAAGTTCACATGAGTCTGTATGTGTTCTTGGCACAACTGTTAACAAGACATTTGTTTTAAAAATAATAGATTTTTTAAATTGATTTTTAGTGGAGCTAGCCAAGCGAACAGGGCCTGATTCTCTGGGGAAATCACAGTGGTGGTTTCACCGGATACACCAGTAAAAAGTTAAGGGTTGTAAAACCTGTTGAATCTCCACACTGTAGGAAAAAAGGTCAACTAATCTTTTAAACAGAAGTGGCTTGGTTTTGAAGAAAGGACAGCATACGATTGCTGATCTTCATTTAGTCATTCTATGGTACTTTATGTGTTTCCTTTACTCTCTGTAAACGTAGATAAATGTAACTTCCAGCAAATCACTGCACAAAACTATGTAACTAGATAGCAGTTGTGGCTATTTTAATAAAGCTATTACCTTTAATCAGCAGTAGAACACCCCCCTCAGATAATCTGAAGTGTGTCTGCTGATGCCTTTCATGAGAGCGCAGAATCAGAAAATTAATGTGTGTTTGGACTAAGTTTGAAACAAGAGTCAGCTTTTGAAATGGATCTCCTGATCACCCCATTTACCATGCTGTGGCTTGCATCATGGAGCATCCTCGGAGCAGATAAAGGAGATGCCTTTTGATTGAAACTGAACAGGAGATGAGTTTCAGAAGTTCACCTATTAGAGTTGCAAAAGAGAGCCAGAACTAGAGGTAGTCTAAACTCAAAAAATCCCCAAGCATCCCCAAACCTTAGCGCCCAAACTTTATAGTGTGGAGGACAAAACCTGTTTTGCTGTGGAGAGCTGCTTCTTTTGGTCTGCAGTACTTGGTAGTGCAAGTTAGGTTGGAGAAACTTCCCTCTCAGTAAAAGTTAAAATTTTTGAAACCTTGGCACTTCTCAGTTTTACAGCACTTTTTCCTTCTTCATGAATGCCTATATACGTTCTTCCTTCATGTGTTTTCAGAATCCGTATCTTGATCTGAATCCAAATCACACAATTTCTCATCCACATGGAAAGATCTTAATACTCCAGATATTTTAGCAAAGAAAGACTTAGAACTTATATGTGACACACTTAAGAAAAGGATATGATATGTTGCAACTGTATGCAGAAGAGAGAATGCCATGATACAAAAATCTTCAAAGTAATTTTCAGGAACCTGTCTGTTATAGTAAGATATGCTTTTGTAACTAAATCTGAATGCTGAACCTCTCTATCATAGTTTGATGCTATATCACTGTAGATTTCTATGTTAGAATTTAATTGCCTCAGGGGGAAATTTAACATTTTTGCAGGTAGGTAGGGGTAAAAATACATTCTTAAAGCACATTTTCTTTATCTTTTTTATGGGTCATATTTCTCTTGTTGTGATGTTCAAAACATCTTTCATCTGTGACTCAACAAGGTGTTCTTACCTCCCTTTTATATTGTTATGTTTAATATGTATGTTGGTTATTCAGAAGAATCCATCTGGATTGATTTATGTCATGTTTTTCATTTATGCTAGACATTTTTTTAAAAAATCACTGATTAAAAAGGATCTTTTCATTTGAATATCAAATTTTAATTCTTTATATTATATCTTCATAGCATTCACATTGTTCATATTAGTGGGTAATTATGGTTTTGGCTGGGATAGAGTAAATTTTCTTCCCAATGGCCTGGTACAGTGCTGTGTTTTGGACTAAGAGTGAGAATAATGTTGTTAACACG
>VYZT01047541.1:5776-55581 GCA_013400735.1 Pomatostomus ruficeps
TTTTTTTTTTTTTTTAATGTGCCTCGAGGTGCATTTCTCCTCCCAATGGGATGCTGACAGGTGGAGAGCAGGACAGGCTGGGCTCAGTCCCCCACTGAGGGTGGGGAAGGTGGCAGTGCAGTTATTGTCCTTCAGGGCTGAGGAGCAGGACACTGCTGTCATCTGCCAGTGATGCAGGGCTTGGTTTGAACAAGTAACTGGCCTGGTGACCAGATTCTGAAATAAACAGTTAATGTTTCCCCAGCTTCTCTGGGTCAGGGCCAGTTAGAAAGCTGAAATGCTCAGACTGATGTTTCTGTCTCTTCAGCAGCTCACCTGGCACGGAAGCAGGGATCCCCTGGCACAGCAGCACCTGGGACCAGGGGCTCCTTGGTGTGTTCCTGGCACAGAACAGCTCCTGTTTCACCCTGAGCTCAGCTCCTGTCTGAACCTCACGCCTGCCCAGGGCTCAGGGGAGACAGCAGGAGCCCTCCCTGGTACAAATTGCCATAAAACTGATCCTAACAGACCACAGAGGCTCTTCCTTTCACTTAACACTTCCAGCAGGAGAACCTTTTTCTCGGTGCAGAGGCAGTCAGAGAACAGGAGCCACTGACTCGAACAGAGTCGAGATCAAAGGGATCTCTGCTGTGCAGCAGCACCTTACATCTCTGAAATTTGCCTCTCTACCTCCCCTGGCTGCTCCACTGGGATGTAATATTTAACCCTGCATTTAATCCTTTCCCGAGAGATCACCAGGTTTCGTTCAGCTCCAATCATCTGCCAGGGGAAGGGTTGTGGTCAGTGGGACCTGCCCTGCACCCGTCTCCCTGCTGCTGGTCATCCCTGCAGCTCAGCCACCACACACCTGCCTTCAGCCACAAAAAGGAAGATCTTTCAACACCAAAACTAGAAAAAAACGTCCTGTGTAGATGGTGATTTCATTTTAATCCAAGAAAACTTGGAAGTGTTTCTTAATTATGTCCCAGAAATGCAAGTGAAGCGGATTCACAGAGCAAGTCCAGTCTTTGTTCTTGGGTGTGGGGAGGGAATAGGTGCCGTGACAGGAGGAAGGAAGTCCTCCCTCCTCTTCGGAGTTGTCGGGCTCTGACAAATCCACTTCCCTTCAAAGAGCCCTTCTCACTTGCAGCTCATAGGAAGAAAATACCACGCTAAGGGTGAGATACAGGGAATGAGCTCCCTCCGCTTCATGAAAACGAGAAAAACCTGCAGAGGGGCTCTGTGAGCACCAAACCAACCAAAATGGGGTAAACACCAACAAATAGGGCAGGGGCTACCAGCTGAGAGGCCTGGATGCAGAAGTGAGCTCTGCGTACAATCCCAGCCTCTTGGAACCCAGTGAAACAAGAACAATGCATAGACGTTGTAAGATAAATATAGTCTGTACTAAAAATGTCACATCCTCTCTAACCTCGCCACGCAGCCCTCATGGAGAGCAACAATACTCCAGCTGTCAGCATCCTGGTCAGGCACTGACTGCTGTCCCCAAACCACAGGCTGAGAGTAAAGGCTGGGTAATTAATTACAATTAATTCATTATTTCAGTGGGATTGAACTGCTTAGTTGCCCCCTAAACATAAAAGGTTTTTGATACATGTATTTGAGGGTTGACTGACCTCTCTCATAGGAGGAATTAATAATTAATAATTACAGGAGCCTTATCATTCAAGTGTAATGATGATTTTTTCCAAGGTACAGGTGGTCCCCAGGAACCCATGGTGGCAGCGAACAAAGAAATCCACAGAGCTGAGATTTAACGAGGCAAATGCATTAATTACCTTTGCAGGAAGCTACACCTGCCCTCAGATGTGCCATCTGGGGGGAAATAAAACATTTCTTTTTGGTGCTGTGTGAGTGGGAATGTCAGTGGGCCAGTTTGGAATTAGAAGTTGAAAAAATCCTTGTGATCTGATGCTCAGCCCTCCTGCTGTGTTGGCCAGGAGCATCCCTGAGCTCTGGGAAGGCAGGGATTTGTCTCCAGGAGGAAAGGCTGGACAGAGGAACCCAGGTGTAAACTGGCACATAATAATGTGTAATTCAGCATCCCAGCTACTTCTGTTACTTCAGGCTGATTTAATTGTAACAGCGACCAGTTTCCAGGCAAGGCAGTGGAACAGCAGGACCGGAGCCTCTTTTTGGAGGTGACCAGCCCCCAGTACAGCAGTTGAAAATGGTGCTGAGCTTCTCCGTGGTTCCCTCACCTTCCACTGTTACAAACACAGCGGCTGAAAGTCCAGGAGTGTAGGACAGCACTCTGGTACCGCCTGGTTTAGATAAAAATGTGGTTTTTTAGTTGTTTTCCCATAGTAACTTTGTATTTTGAGCCATAAGCTATATTCTACAGGCATTTCAATTGAGTGGGGGAAAAAAAGCCATTTTTATTATTTACTAGAGTTGGGCAATATCGTGGAGATAAAACAAATCTATGGGAATTTTTGTGCTATTACTCTCTAAAACAGCTGCCACTCTGGAAAACTGGAACCAGAAACATCCAGAAATCACTGAACAATTAATTCTTGGCCCTTTTCCATCCATCAGCAGCAGACTTTTTTCTTTCAACTCCCAGATTATAAATGCTGAGTTCCTTCAGGCTGTCTGAGCACTGATTTGGGTTTCAAATGCGAGCTGTCACGGCTGAGAGCTCAGCGCTGTGCTTGCTTGGCAGCACCCCACTCGATTTTCAGCATTATGTTGTCAGGGCTGTTTACAACCCCGAGCAAATGAGTGACTCCGGGAGGCGCGGGTCCACCCAGCGCCCCGGAGAAGCGATTTCACACACATGGAGATAAACACCACCGCTGCAGATTTATTCCGTGCTGAACAAGAAAAGTCGTTTGGCCCAGTGAAAAATAAAAAAAGCAGGAAGCAAGCTATGCCATCAGCTGCAGCACTGGCAGGAGTACACAGGGAAAATAACACTTCAAAGCTGCTCAGCTGCCTGCGGCTCTGCTATTCCACGCGAATAACTACGAGTTTTCCCTTTACTTTAGGTGCTGTCATTTATCATCTTTATCTGCTATATTGCATCTCTAGCAGCTTCTTTCATGATGGCACCACTCCTAGAGTTTCTGCTGGCACTGTTTCTTTTTTTTGCCTACGCCTCCAAGCTTAATGAGAAGTTTAAAGGAGTCCACTGGCCTTTGGCGGTAAGTGAGATGTGCAACAGAAACCCTCAGATTTCACTGTGCAGCGTGAGGGGCGTGAAAGGGGCTGGGCAGGAGGTCAGGGTGACTGCAACAGCTTTACTGCCTTATCAGAAGCTTGTTCAGAAGGTCCCAGAGCACTCCAAGCGATGCTCTGCTCTGCACTGCAGCTTTCTGGGTGCTGACACAAAGCATGGCTTTATGGAGGGCAGGATTTATGCCCAATTTATGCCTGGGCATCAGCCCAGGTCAGTGTGACTGCTGGGGGCTCTTCATTGCCACCCTGGCAAAGGAGGGGATCAGGGGTGGTGTGGATAATGGACAGACTTTATTAAATTCTCGGGGAGAGTTACACCCACAGGCAGACTGAGCTGCTCTGGGAAGGGGCAGCTCCGGCCAGGTCGTGCCCGCACAGGAGCCCAGTGGGCAGTGCTGGGGCTGCAGGAGAGCCCTGGCCACTGGATGGCCCTGCAGCCTCAAATATCACTGCAAAGGGAGCAGCTGCCTTGTGGTACAAATCCTTCCAAACCCCGCTGATCTTATCAGTCTGGATTCTCTTTTGGTACCATCAATAGTTCATTGCAGTGAGGTTTGAATTAGAGCTCTCAGTGTGTAAAAATAACTTCAGCAAGGCCACTGGTGGATAAAACAGTATCAGTGACTTTGGCTACGGCTCTGCACAGTGTTCAGCTGGTAATCTCAGTTCCATCATTTTCCCATTTTCTACATGTGTCTGGTTCCAGAACTAAGACAAAAAAGGCACTTGTGTGTTTATTGTGGCCATTACCATAACACACTGCAGGCACAGAGTGCAGATAACTGACCTTGTCCTGACTTCAGAGGAGTCGAGTTTCTTGCAGGATTTGTGCTTTGAGACAGGATCTCACTCCTCCATCTGTTCTGGCAAGGCAGCAGAGCTAATTGCGAACAGAGCTGAGGGTCCTGTTATTGCAGCCCCCATGGTCTGCACGTGCCCTGGGAACCACAGCTGTGTTTGAAGCTCCCTGCAGAACATCCCTGCTGCTGCCACGGGGCACAGCTCAGCAGGGCACACCCGGGGGTCACACCAGGCACGTGCCCCTGGGGCGGCCTGATGGAACTGGTGCAGGAATTCTAAATCATTCCAGCACCAAAGCAAGCGTGTGGTTCCTGGATGAGGAGCTCTACAGGCAGGTCTCCATGGAGATCATCACCAGACCTGCATCCACAGAGAGACAGGCACCCGTTCCCACAGGAGCTGGGACCTCCTGAGCCTCTGGTGCTGCAGGAGTTCTGCTTAAACATGAGCTTTCTAAGGCATTTCAAACGATTTTTCCATTAAAGCCCTGCTGTGTGCCAGGGCAAATGCCCCACCACAGCCTTTCCCAGGCTGAAGCAAGGTCCCTGACACAGAAGCAGGATTTATCCCAGCGTCTTTAGGAGCAGAAGTTTATGCCAAGGTTCAGGTCTTCTCTTAGTTAGAAATATTTCCCAGATGAGCAATTCCTCCTGTACAGCAAACCAGGCTGGGGTCACACGCCAGCAGGGCCACTGGTGCAGCCACGGAGGGGTTGAGTGTTCGTTTCCAGAATGGCTTTTAGAGGAAATCCTTGGCCGATCTGAGGGTGCACTGTTGTTCCTCCGCAGGATTTCTTGCGCTGCGTCACCGCTGCCATCATTTACTTTGCGATTTCGATTGCTGCAGTCTCCAAGTACAGCGATGGAGCATCCAAAGCAGCGGGGGTGAGTAGACACGAGCTGTCCACTGAAGTGCTGCGGTGAACTGAGCGTGGATGCACTTCAGAAACACTTCAGATATGACCCCACTGCAAGTAACCGAAATGTCTTCAATTAACTGAGAATTTATTTGCCTAAAGCAAAGAAGACATGGTCAGTTATTCAGAAGAACATGTTTTGAACCAATGAGTAGTTTTTCCACCCTAACAGTGCTGCTCAGTGTTAACTGTACCCTTAGGGAAGGCACCTGTTCTGCTTTTTAATTTTACCAGCTGCTCCTGCAGAGAGTGTCAAGGTCCTTGAATGGAGGGAATAATAATAATAATAGTAATAATAGTAATAATAATAATAATAATAATAATAATAATAATAATAATAATAATGAAGCCTGTAGCTGCTAAGGCCAGTCTAAATTAAGTCATTTCAACCTCCTGCCTCTGCTGCTCAGTTTCACCTGGATGAGTTGAAACCAGAGCAGTGTCATTTTACCCTCCAGTACAAGGCCTGCTCAGGAGAGAGCCTTCAGCATCAGCATTTTGTGGTCAGAAATACAATACAGCCCCTGCACCTGCAACCTGGCTCTAGGCATCAATAATGCATGCAGCAGAAATAAAATTTGCATAACAATTTTTTAAGCTTGGGAAGAACAATGCCCAGTGGTGTTGGCCAGCAGCCCTTCCCAAACCGTGCCACAGGACAGACCCAGACCTTGTCTGAGTCTCTGTCCCTGCAGTGAGAGCCGGAGCGGTGGCGTGTGCTCAGGCCAGCTCCCAGCCCAGCTCCCAGCCTGTGCTGGCACAGCTCTGCCGCTCTGGCACCAGAGAGGGAACTCCAGAGTCGTCTTCATCTCAGGCTGGTTCACTCAGCAATGGACACACCTCCTTGCAAACGAGTGGAAAATGATTTCCCGAGAAATGGAAGTGATTTCTCAGTGGCAGAGGTGCCCTGGGACAGTGGAGGTGCAGGAGGTGCTCTCCCAACAGTGCTGATGCCCAGAATGTGCCCAGAGCCTGAGAGGGATGCAGTCTGGGGGAGGGGTAAGGACACATCTGGTCCCTTCTCAGGCTCCCAAATCAGCTGCAATTCAGTGGATGCCAATGTGAAACAAACCAGTTCCCTTCCCTGCCTTTTTGGAAAGGCACAGGCCGAAAAAAACACAGAGTTTTCCTTGTGTGGGTTGGGTTGGGTTGGTTTGGTTTGGCTTGGCTTGGCTTGGCTTGGCTTGGTTTGGTTTGGTTTGGTTTGGCTTGGCTTGGCTCGGCTTGGCCTGGCTTGGCTTGGCTTGGCTTGGCGTGGTTTGGTTTGGTTTGGTTTGTCCCTGACAGACTGGCCCGCTGTTCAAGAGAGCGTTGTTGCCCTTCCAGGTGTTCGGGTTTGCAGCCACCATCGTGTTTGCCATTGATTTCTACATAACCTTCAACGACCTGGTCACTTTTCTGAAGCAGGGCAGCTCCGATTCCCCCGAGGGGCACAAGGCAGAAGGTGGGTGACATTCCCAGCTTGTTACCCCAGCTGCAGGGTGAGATTTCCCTCTCCCCCCTGTAGGGAGCAAGGGCTCTTGCTCAGTGAGAGCAGTTTCTGTTCTTGGCTGCCTTGGGTTTGTCTGCCACAGCTCTGCTCAGTTAGGAAGCTGCTTAGTCCTCAAATACAACTGGAATTCCAGTGATTTACAAAGATAACCTGCAAGCCAGGAATGGGAAGTTTCTCAGAGTTTCACAGCATCTAACTCTGAAAGGCCCCAAATCCAATTACAGAAATTGCCATGCAGCACAGATTTTCCTGCCCCATTAAAATGTCTTGCTGTAAAAACAAGCAAACATCTACCTTTTACTTCCTGGTAACTAATAATTAACATCCATTAATCCACACCCTTTTGTGTCTGAATAGTGTTTTTCTCTTTATCTTCTCCTTATCATGATTGCCTCATGATCAGCTTTGACCATCTGTGGGCAAATGGCCTTGAAATCCAAGGGTCAAATGACTTAAAATTAACAGGATTGTTATCAATTTTTTTTCTATTACAGGCTACTTCAGCTCAGACAGATCCACTTAGACAAAGACAGAAAAAGATAAAAAGAGGGTGTTGAATGTTCAAATCCAGTTCAAGTCAGGACAGGGGTAGCTGTTCTGCAGTTCCCAGGAGCCCAAATCAGGCATCACATCCCTGTGATTCCTTCTTGCACCCACATTAAAGTGGATTAAAAAGACTGCTCCACACTTAAACAAATATCCCAACCCCCAAAAACACCTCAAAACCAATGCCCAAGATGTCTGTAGAATCCTCGGAGGTGAATAACAACTCTGGGCATTTTAGTAGGCTGTTAAGCGTTTTGCAAACTTCAGGCTGAAAAGAGAAAGGAAAAAAATAATTAAAGGAACAGGAAACAGACTGTAAAATCTAAAAACTGAGCTGCCCTCAGAGATGATCAGGTGGCAAAGGTACAGAATTGGGATACAGATCAGATCCAGCTGCCCCGGAGATGGAGACACAAACCCGTGAACTCACAGGTGTGCAGCCACCCAGCTTGCTGTTGGTTTGTGGCTATGCAGGGAGGGCTCAGCCCTGCAGCACAAACCTCTGTTCACACCCCGGGGCTCTCCAGTGCTGAGGGCTGCAGGATGCACCTCTGTGGGGCTGCTGGGATTTCCCAGCACCTCAGGGCTTCTGGCTCCCAGGGGCGCTGAGCTGCAGAGCTCACAGCAGCCCCAGAGCAGCAAGGATGCCAGCAGGGCTCCCGTGGTGCTCCCAGGGCCTCTCAGCAGCACCTCCCAACCCCTTCACGCACCATCTCGGGTCCCATCATGTGAGCAGGAGCTGTCATTTCACACAAGTGTCATTCCCAGACCCGCTGTGTCCTTGGAAGCCCACCCTGCCAGAGAAGCCTCTGTCCCCAGCCAGAGCCACAGCTGGGGGTTTCCCAGTTTGCATTTTCACTTTTGTTCTTGTCTTACCCCTCAGATGAGGACTCCGACTCTGACTCAGACTGAAGAACCAACCACCAAGCGAGCGTGAAGGGAAGATGATCAAGCACTTTCCTCTTTGCTGAATGCACTGCCAATTGAAACATCCTCTCATTTCAGCCTCTTTCCACCTCACTGTTCATGGAATCACCAGAGCACGGGCAGGGCAGTGATGTGGAAAAGGAGACTACTCCCAGTGCCATTGAACACTCCTTCACAGCTACAGACCCTACAGCAGTTCTGTCCCAACAGCACAGCTCAGTGCTCTGTTGCCCCTCCCCTCTCAGCACATCCGTGTCCTGAGTAACTGGGAACAGCATTTTTCACATTTACGGCTTTTAATGTGCTTTGGTAATTCCAAGTCTTTAACACTTAGAGCTTTTATACTTCTTGACGTGCCAAAGAAGAGAGGTCTGGATGCCTCTATTTGTATTTTTCTTGATTAACTAACAGTATTTCTTCAGCTGAAGCCTGCATACTCTCGAGCACCGAGGGCATGGATTACAGGTAACACATTGCTTTCAATACCTTTGTATCTCCTGCCTGTCTGTGACAAGGAAAAGCGACAACTGGAAATCTGCAGCACGAGCAAACCTCCGAGTACAATGGTGCTGCAGGGCAGCCGGCTCAGCAAACATCCAGTATCCCTCTTTTTAAGCTGCTTGGCTGGGGCCACATCCCATCTGCTGCAGTTTCACCACGGGAGGCGTGGAACAGGTGAGGCAGCTCTGGGCAGCCCCATCCTGGTTTGTGATGCCCCTGGAGGTGTTTGCACAGCCAGGGAAGGGAGGCATGGCTGGTACCTCCCAGCAGGACCTGCCTGGTGCCAGCTGCAGCTCTGGTGCCCGCTGTCCTGCCCTGTGCCACGGCACCAGCCCTGCGCGGTGCCACTGGCAGCTGGTGCTGCCACACCCAGGGTGCCAGCCCCCGGAGGGCAGCGCATCCTCCCACGGGGAAAAGGCCAGGAAACCAACCCCAAACTGCGGAATGTCTGCAGTGAATTCACCTCCCCAGCCCCTCTTTTCAGCGTGTGTGGGCTGGGTTGGTTTTTCCCCCTGGAAGGATGTGATTTATCTTGCGGTGGTGTGCTCCAGGGGAAAAGCCTTCTGAGTTTACAAGCTGTTTTCACAGGTAGCACAACCTCCCTTGCAATATTTGTGTGCATTCATAAACACTTGGGAATGCTCGGGAAGAGCTTGGCATCCTCCTTCCAGATGGCGTCAGACAGGTCTGGGGCAAAGAAACCTGCAGAGATTTTTAAAAAATGAATACAGTACCAGAACAGGTGGAATTGAAACGAGAGCGGGTGGTACTGACAGAGTAAGTGAAGAACAGGGACAAAGCAACAACAGCAGATTTCCTGTGGAATAAATGAGCCCCTGGGCTGCAGTTCCCTGTGGCGGCTGTGCTGGCAGCGGGGCAGGGTCCTGGCAGGGGCAGGAAGGTGCTGGTCAGGCTCAGCGCTGTCCACTGGCAGCTCCTTCATCTCCTGCGTCCTGAGCACTGGCAAAGTAAATGCCAAACAAGTGGTTGCTTCTCAATGTGACAAATCATCTTGGATTTATGAGAGAGATCTCCTTGAACCTCTTCCTGTAGGAAATCCTGTGTTTCTTCCCCTTCTCTTGTCGTATTTTACTGGCACACACTGTGATGTTCAGGGGACCTGGGCTCATTTTTATACTCGTTTTGTATTTCTTTTTTTTTTTTTTTTTAAGTAAAAAATGTACTGCATGTCACAGCTGGAGACATGGTTAATGTTTAGAAACCCTGCTGGATTAAACCTCTTTTAATAGGAGTGTTGGGTGTCTTTACTTCTTTGGAGATCTGATTTTGCTGCTTTGCCTCTGCCCAGCACAAGGGACGGTGGTTCAAGGAATCCTAAAGCTGTGCTGGGGAGGGGGCACAGCTCAGAGCCAGCCCTGGGGCCCAGCCACAGCCCAAACCTCTTCCTCAGGGCATGAGGTGAAGGAATTTAACCAAGAATTCGTTCTGAGCAGACACTGGGAGTTCAGTGCTCCCTCCTGACAACCAATAACCCTGTAAAGAGCAAAGTCCCCTCTGGGTTCACCCTTCACACACCTCCACAATATACCGAGGTTTTCGGATCGTTTTTCCCACGTTGGATTAAAGCAAACAGGCAGCAAGCAGAACGGTTCATTAGCTGCTGCAGGACTGCTTCAGCAGCTTGCACTGAGGTGCCCGCCCAGAGAATTTCCTTACAAGCTTTTGAGCACTCGCTGACTTGGTTTATTTCGAAGCAGTTCGCTCCCAGGGTCAGGCACTCCTGTAAGATCCCAGCCTGTTATTTAAAAAGGTCTGTTCCCACGACTGAAAGAGAACACGGTTCTGTATTTTACAAATACCATTTTGGAAAACTGAATTTAAAATAATTACTTTAAAGGCAGTTTGGATTGGGGTGGAGGGGGCTGACAGAAATACTGCACCAAGCTCAGGGGCTGGGGCACGTGGAGGAAAAGTCAGCTTGGCTTTTTGGGTTTTTTTGTTTGCTTGCTTGTTTTTCCTCAACTGACAAGATCAAAAGGCTGCTGGGAGCGCTGGCTGCTGTGCAGGTCAGGTGTCAGGAGACAAACCTGCAGTGTGGAGCCCTTCATGATGTCCTGATTTCAGCGGCCTCGTCAGCCCCTGCTTTCCAAGCAGCATCACTCGTGTCCCACAGAGGAGCCGCTTCCAACACCCCGAGCCCAATCCCTGCGCTCCCTGCAGCTCAGCCCAGCCCTGGCACCTGCAGCTCCTGCAGCACTGCACCTGCAGGAGCCCCAGCTCCCAACCCCAGCTGTGGGCAAATCCACGTGAAAGCACCGCCAGGAGTCCCCTGATCTCAGAGCCACCGAGAGGAGGGGAAAGGGGCACCTCAGGTGAGCTCACACAGCTCCCACCTGCCTGAAGGGCTCTGTCCCTCCTGCCAAGAAGCTGTGACATTTATCTGTGGCTTGTGCAGACTTGTGCAGACTTGTGCAGTGCTTTTCGGACAAGTGATGCTTAGGAATTCAAGTACCTTTCCAAGGAATTCAAACAATACCTTTCCAAGGAATTCAGAAGACCTTTCCAAGGAATTCAAATACCTTTCCAAGGAATTCAAACACCTTTCCAAGGAATTCAAGTACTTTTCCAAGGAATTCAAGTACCTTTCCAAGGAATTCAATACCTTTCCAAGGAATTCAAACACCTTTCCAAGGAATTCAAATAATACCTTTCCAAGGAATTCAAGTACCTTTCCAAGCAGCTTTTTTAAATTCCGACTGAAGTAAGAGGCTCTGTCATCCTTTGAACACCCTGTCCATCACTCCACTCAATTGTGCCTTTCACTTGATAATGTTCAAAGTTCCTCAAGTGTCAAATTTCCGTCTGACAGAGTCACTCCAGGACACCAAGGAAGAGCAGAGCATCTCTGCAGCAGTGGTGGGGAGCAGCCTGGTGTGAACACAGTGGGAAGGCTCTGCTCGGGAAGCACCCATTCCATTCGTTATCCTGCTGCCAGGGATGTTCACTGGGCAGTTTCTGATCAGGAATATCATCCCTGCATGGCCAGGACACCAACTGCCCTCCCAGGGCAGTGCCAGGTGTGTCAGCACGTACACAGCAGCAGCTCTGCCTGGGCATCCCTGCATCCTCGGAGAGAGGAAGCAGAAGAAATTGAGGTAAGCACTGAAAATGTGAATCGTGTTACAAGATGCTTGAGACCCCTTTTTGCTGGAGTACTGGCTTAAAAGTCACCATTTAAATAAACAGGAATGCATCAAAAAATCCACGCTGCAGCACAGATCCCTCCTTTACTGGAAGAATTCACAGTGCTCAGGGCTTTGTAAAACTTCCAGGTCAGAAAGTAGAACAATCCTACCCAGAAAATTTAACTGTGGTTTGGTTTGGGTTTTGGGTTTTTTTTGTTTGGAGTTGGTTTTTTTTTTGGTTGGTTGGGGGTTTTGGGGTTTTTTGGTGGGTTTTTTTTTGGTGGGTTTTTGTTGTTTTTGGTTTTGTGGGGGTTTTTTGGTTGGTTGGTTTTGGTTGTTTTTTAAATATGTGAATTTTTAAATCTATTTCCGTGAACAGGAAAATACTGATTCCAACGTTAATTTTTGCCAGGAAATACTTGTCCTTTTCTTGTATGTATTTTGGACACAGCCCATCACATTTTGTTAGCCTGATCCACGAATAAATTAATTACAGTCTTCCCAGGGGACTAAAGGAAGATCCAGTGTCTCAAAGTTAGACAAAATAATTTTATTTTTTTTTTAATTTGCCAGTCGATGAAGCTGCTCCTGACTCAGGAACACCACGGATGACACCCTGGATAATGCTCAGGGAATCCTGCCCTTGTGCCACCACCTCTGCCCACCTCCCCACGCGGCTTTTTTCCCTCCGCAGTGTCCTGAGGGCAGCGTCCATCTCCCAGCTCTCCTCACAAACTCCTCCATCCCTTGCTGCCTTCCCACAGCTCTCCCCTGGATTGGCTCAGCCCTAAAGCACCTGCAAACCAGAAATCCCCCCAGCATCACGAGGCAGCAGAGTCCCACCCCTCTCACTGGGGCATCTCAGCCCCAAACTCCTTCCCAGCCCCGAATGGGCACTGGGAGCCCAGGATGGAGCACCCCAGCCCATGGCAGCGCTCCAGGAACGCTCCGAGGGCAGTCCCACCACGAGCACTGGAGCAGCAGAGCAGCCCAGGCTCCCTCTGCCCCCTCCGGAGGCCTCTCCTGGTTTCCCATGAGCTCCTGCCCAGGAGCGCCCAGGGACAGCCCCAGCCAGGGCTGCCGGGGTGGGTGTTTGCCCCAGGCTCTCCCACACACCGAGGGCATTGGGCAGCTCCCCGGCTGGGCTCTGAGCCAGGAACCCCCCGTGCTGCGCTCAGGGCTGGGGCTGCCTCCTGGGGGGTTCACCCCAGCAGCTCCCGAGGCCCTCGGGACCCTCTCAGGAAAATGAGGCAGAGAATGGGGAGGGGAAATGTCAGAGAAGTCCTGGCTTGAGGGAGAGACAATTTAACAGGGACAGAAAAGCTGTGCACACAAGCAAAGCCAAACAAGGAATGAATTCCCTGCTTCCCAGGGGCAGGCGGGTGTTCAGCACCTCCAGGAGGGCAGGGCCACATCCCCTGGAGCGGTGACCTGGGCAAACAAACACCATCACTGCAGACAGGCCCCTTCCTCCTTCCTCCCGCCTCCTGCACTGCTGTCATGAGGTGTGGGGTGTCCCTGTGGTCACTTGGGGTCACCTGTCCTGGCTGTGTCCCCCCAGCCCCTCCCCAGCATCAAGGGGCAGGAAAGGCTCGGGGGGAGCTCGGCAGAAACAAAACCATCTCTGCATTGTCAACACACATCCAAAACAGCACACAGCAGCACTGGGAAGAAAATTACCCCATCCCAGCCCACGTTCACAGATGAAGACACTGTTCCAGTACTTTAATATGTCCATTTATTAAACAGGAAGTCCTTCACAAATGATTCCGTACTATATTGATTGGGCTAAGTGTTAGAAAACTACCATTTCTCCTACATACAAAAATACAGACTTTTACCACTATGAAGAATGATCAGAAGAGTACCATGAAAACTCAGAGAGCTCAAATCTTCCAGTACCAGAAAGAAAAGACAGAAAGACAAGTAAATAAAAAAAATTTACAAAAAGTATTGTGCCCATATACAAAAGACTGGAAAAGCCAAATGACATTTAAAACTGATAAATACACCATTTAAATTATGCTGCAACAGAATGGATTTTAAAACCAAGACTGCTTTGTGTATTGCAAGACTTTACAATTCTTCAGCTTGTGTTTCTTGATTAGCACAGACACCAAAGGAAGAACACAACAAACTGAAAGATGGTTACTGGTGTGGGACAAGCTGCAGGTTGTGTTCTCCTGGGGAGAACCTTGCCTTTGAGCTTGGCCAAGCACGCCCAGGGCCTCTCCCTCCCGAGCTGGCTGCTCTGGCACCAGGGAGCTCCGGCTGTGGGCACGGCAGGAGGCTGCTCCAGCGGCCCAGAGCTCCAGGGCGCAGCAGAACCACGGGAGATCCTCCACGGCCGGGAGGTGTCTCCGGGTGAGGAGGTGCTGGCTGATTCTCCTCCAGCCCCGGGCAGCTCTGGCGCTCAGCAGAGCCCCGGGCTGCAGCCCCGGCGAGGGAGGGCAGCAGAGGATGCACCAGGGCTCTGCAGGACAGGGCACTGCAGCTCCGACCTCACGAGCAAAGCACCGAGGGCACCGCACAGCAGAGTTGTGCTCACACGATAAAGAATTGCATCCCCTTTGCGCGGCCTGAGTGGAGTTCTGACCCGGTGTTTCCGTAACCCCTCTGAGCTGTGTGCAGCCACCAACCTGCCAGGGCAGCACCTGGAACCCAGAGGGACAAAGTCAGGCCGGGAGGCTCCTCCTCAGCGGCTGGGAATGGTGAGTTACGAGCCGGGGTTGGAATGTTTGGCTTGGGCTGCAGAGTGTGAACAGAGCAGCCCGGTCAGCCCCGAGGAGCGGCCATCCCACACCGAGCACCCTCCAGGGGCTCAGGGCAGGAGACCCGGGCACCCTGCACCGGGAATGAGCTTCACCCAGCCCCGAGGAGCGGCCATCCCACACCGAGCACCCTCCAGGGGCTCAGGGCAGGAGACCCGGGCACCCTGCACCGGGAATGAGCTTCACCCAGCCCCGAGGAGCGGCCATCCCACACCGAGCACCCTCCAGGGGCTCCGGGCAGGAGACCCGGGCACCCTGCACCGGGAATGAGCTTCACCCCGGGGACAGCCGAGGGCAGAGCACAAGGACACAGCCGGGAGAGCACAGGGGCACAGCCGGGAGTGCCCAGGGACACAGCCGGGAGAGCACAGGGACACAGCCGGGAGAGCCCAGGGACACAGCCGGGAGAGCACAGGGACACTTCACTGCGCACGGGGAGGGAAGGCAGTGACCACAGCAGCCAGAAACCTGGCGGTGCTGGGAACAAAGCACAGCGAGGCCAGAGCTGCAGCAGGGACTCACGTTACAAAAATAGTGTTTACTGGATTAATAAATTTACATCTCTATTCCTGTGAATGACAAGTGTTTGTACCACACATGGAAGGCACCCTAGGTGAAGCAGTTTTTCGGTATTTGTTTACAATTCTGTGAAAAGACATACAAAGTGTCAACTCCCAAATCAAATTCGAGCATTATAATGAGAAATAAATACATACTTTACTATTTTATTGTGGGTTCCTGAACCCTTACAAACTTCAACATATACAAATAGTTTCAAAATGACACTAACACGGAAGAGAGTAAGTCTAGGCAGATACAATGATTAGCTAAGTCATTCGTCCTATTATGTCATAAATGTTGTGTCTAACGTATAGAAATCATTTTAAAATGCAATAAATTGGCCACCATATATAAATCAAAATATTTTCTTACTCCAGGCCTGTGTTGGATGAGTTAAAGCTGGATGAGCTGTAGTGCTGAGACACTGTCCCTCCACAACATCCAACAATAGGAACCGGTAAACATTCAAGGTTAAAGTAGAAACAGTAGAAAAATGAAGGTAGCGACTGTTGTAACAGACGGGTGCTAGCCAGGACCACTTCAACCTGCAGACACCAGGACAGCTGTAACATCGCTACAAATATTTAGACAACACTGCTGTTGGGATTAAAGGGTTACCAAAAGTGATAAATCAGCCTAGTTAAGAGAGGATGTTTCCTTTCAGACACACGAAGGTTTTAATTAAGTATGTCTATTGAGACATTTGTCCAAAGCAAAACAAGACAATACCCTGACATTTCCTGTGCTCTAGACAACAGCCTGTGACAGTCACAAGAGGCAGATGCTCCCATTCCATTCCGTTACTCACATCCAGATGTTACTGAAACAGCTGTAGGGACCAGCCCCAGGCAAAAAGTAAGAACCCCCCCAGAAACTCCGTTAAAACTCTGTGGCTATTGCCTTTCCAAACGCTCCTCCATCCTCACGCTGCAGCCATGAAGGAAGTTCCCATATCCTTCCATAAATGCTAACTGGCTTTGTAAAGTTTCACCCACCACATCCACGGGATACAGGTAAAACCTTCCCAGTAAACACAGAGCTCTAGGTTATAAATACGTCAATCAAGGTCACTATGTATACTGTATACAAAATTAAATATCTTCTGTTCGCCAAGTATAATTTAAAAAGGACTATCTGTGGCTAGTTATAAAAAAATATTTCTTAACCCATCGAGATTAAAAGGCAATTTCACTAACTCGTCCATCCAGCACATAGGAAAGAGCTGCACTGGGATTCTGGGTAGGTAACTTTATCTAATCACATTCCTATGATAAACAGACAACTTTCATTTCTGGGCATATATAAGAACACTTTTGAAAGCTGCATATCCCAAAAGAAAATCAGACTGTGTTGTATACTCTAAATTAAAGGCTACCAGAAATCACAGTGTAAGCGATTTTTTAAAGATTATTTTTAGCACACAATGGTTGAATTATAGACAGCTTTTAAAAATACAACACAAAAAAATAGACCAAAACAAAGGAACCCTTTCAGGTTGGACAGCACCACTGACTTGGTCAAGCAGATCTATCAAGGTGGCCAAGTGGCTGATAGGGAAAATTATATACCAGGAAAAACCTCTAAAATGTCATTCAGAGATTTCCTGAGTATTTGTATAAATTCATTTTAACCAACTCCCTCTGTCAAAACAAAGAGAGGAACGCGGCATAATTTCTACAAAGTATTTTCAAGCATTCCGTGCGTTTTTGTACCGATTTCAGGATCACTTTAAAATGCTTCTGTTGCCACAGGACACCTCCATCTGCAGAGTAACCCTGAGCTCCGCTGGCCCTGCAGACAGTGAACAACCCCTCATTCCGTGCCACAGGAACACCAGCCAAGGGCCTGATTTCCAGGAGTGCCACGCGCTGGAATGACCCCGTCCCGTGGCACTGAGCAGGGACCAGCCCGGATCCCTCTGGATCCCTCTGGAGCAGCCCCGAGCCCGCAGGAAGCTCAGCCTGGACAATCCCAGCCCCTTCTCGGCCCCCGGAGCTGCTGAGCTGCACCACGACCACCGTGGCTGCAGGATCTCCCCTCTGTGGGCTCTCACTGTTCATGGATCCCTTTGAAAGCTCTGGATTGTCAATTGTCCTGCTCACCTCTCCAACTCCTTACCAGACTGTGTCCTTTTATCACCCTCAATACCTGCTGAAGGGTTTTGGCTCCAGAGCTTTCAGGACAAGACCTGTTCTTTATGCTCCTCCATGGACAGAGCTGTTCAGTGTCCCAGCTGAGGAGGAGAGAGGATATTATTTTCTACGCTATCTGAACTGCTAGGAAGTTTGGGTTCATTTTTAATTAGGCCCTAAAAACATTATTCTTGGTTATTTTAGATTTTTGGCAAGTTTTTTCCCTCATGAAAGAGAACAGCAGAAATCATTACAAAGTTGTCATGAGACAAGAGAACAACAGCTACAGAATGAGGCCTACGGAAGAGGGAGGAAGAAAGGGTTGCATCAATAAAGCCACATATGAGGAAAGCATTGCTGTGCCTGCACATCCCCAGAACAGCAGAGAGGTGACAAATACCAAATTCATTCAGGGACCTTACGGCTCCTGCAAAGCCAGCGGTTAATTCACTCAGAGCAGCGCAGAGCCTGCAGCAGATCCTCCCTCCTGCTGTTCCACAGCCCCTCAGGAACCCCGGATTCTGCTCTGCTGGGAGGGGCAATCAGCACATGGACAGGAAAATTCGCAGGGAAAGCAAACTGCTGCCCAGGGGAGAGTGGGAGCCTTCCCCTCCTCCTTCTAGAGGCAGCAGTGAAATAGAGAGAGAGGAACAACGCCGGGCCGGGCTGTGACACAGAGTGACAAACACACACCATGGGGTGTGAGACACAGAGTGACACACACACACCGTGGGGTGTGAGACACAGAGTAACAAACACACCACGGAGTGTCTGTGACACACACACACCACTGAGTGTGAGACACAGAGTGACAAACACACACCATGGGGTGTGAGACACAGACTGACAAACACACACCATGGGGTGTGAGACACAGAGTGACACACACACACCGTGGGGTGTTTGTGAGACACAGAGTGACAAACACACCACGGAGTGTGAGACACAGAGTGACACACACACACACACCGAGTGTTTGTGACACACAGAGTGACACACACACACCGTGGAGTGTCTGTGACACACAGAGTGACACACACACACCGTGGGGTGTAAGACACAGAGTGACAAACTCACACCATGGATTGTCTGTCACCACACATGACCGAGCCAATGCAGGAGCAACACCCGCTGCTCCTTGTGCTGAAATCCCATAAATCCCATGTAGAAGACACCTTGTAAGAGGAAGATGAGGAGCTGCTTCCAAGGCCCAGATCCTGGCTGATCTGTATTCCTGGACCCGAGGAGCAGCACAGTCGGGAGACTCAGATCCTGGAGCCAGTGCCTGTCCCAGAAGGCACAGGGAGATCAATCTCTGCCCCTCCCAAGCCCTAAGCACCGGCTCCTGCCAGGAATCCCACACGAACAGCAGCTTTCCATGGGACAGAGCCCCCAGCCCAGCCTCCGGAGCCATCAGGGAAGGGGAGAGCACCACAGCTGCAACAAAGGGATGCTGGACACGTTCTGAGACCCCTGGCACTGCAGCAGACACTACACAGACCAACTAACAAGGCTTCCCAATAATTAAATATTAAAGCATTCAATCCATGAGGCACAAATATTCCCAGTGAAAGGAAAGAGTGGAGAGGAAGAAGGAATTGGCTTTGCTCAGCCCCGGGACTCGCCTCCTCTGTGGCTCTGGAGCTCCCTACAGGCTGCAGAGCACCAGGAGGACGTGGCACGAGCGTCCCCCGAGGCTGGCAAGCCTGAGCAGTGGGAGGCACAGAGAGCCCTGCAGCACCAGGAACAGCCCCCACCTGCAGCCACACTCAGAGCTCACTGTTCCCCACGCCGAGGTCTGGGCACAGGCTGCAGTTCAGCCACCGCCACTCACAGAAACTCCCTGAGACTCCTGTGCTCTGGGTGACCAGAGGGGACTCATCCCGACCATTGCTGTTTCAAGCACCCTGCTCCTACCAAGCTCAACTGCTGCTTTCATTGGGTTCTATTCACACTGGGGTCTGAGGCCCTCCATGGAGCTAAGCAGCCTTAACGAATAAAAGAAATTATCCCTATGTGCTAGCAATTACCAGCAAGACTAACCGGCTGAGAGAAGCAATTTAATGTCACTTTTCTAAGCAAGTTTAAAAAAAATAACTTTCTACTCTGTTTTCCTCCTTAGGGGTTTTTTTGTGTGACTGCAGTTTAGCTAACAGCTTTAAAATAGTAGCTCTCCAACACACTGTGTAAAATTAACTCAGGGGGAATGAACCATGAATGCATCAAATGATCTTAATATTTCAGATTTAGTTGTCCCTCACAGCTACTTTATTTCCCTTCTGTATAATCCAAATAGTAAATAATGTCTCTGCAGAGGAGTTAGTGTTTAAGATTTTTTAGAAAGTATATACTGTACAATACTAAAATCATCTTTGGTCCCAAAATCAGGAAATTACAAATTTACATTTGCTTTTCTTTCACAAAGTGAACCAGATTGTGTTTTTTCAATTAGTGTTCTCTTTTGGATTCTACCCTGAGAGCTGTGCCAAGCTCAGGGCATGATGTAAGTAATAAATATTGGCATTCTCAGCTGGAGAAAATCTACCCCACCTGCAGAAGCCCTGATTGATTTTGGTTTTGGTGTGGGATGTTTGGGGTTTTTTTTTTTTTTTGGTTTTGTCTGGTTTGAGTTTGCTTGGGGTTTTTTACAATCTTTATACAAACTGCTTTGATGGCAGCTTACAAATCCAGGCTGGGTATGCTTGTGCTGCTTTTAGAAAATAATTGACATTGCAAACTCTGCCAGGCCTGGGCAGCGCTGGCAACCAGCAGGGCTGGCCCAGCACTCCTGGCAGTAACAAACTGGAATTTCTTACCACCCTGGCCATGGAACTGTCACGGGCTGCTCAGGGAGTGCACCCAGGGGAGACACCCCTCGGTGAAATGTCTCTGTTCTAACCCAGCACCAGGAGTTGGTTCAATCTTCTTAAAACTGGTGCTCCCTTTGCCATTGCACCCAAAGAAGCACAATCAAATGTTACTGTAGAACTGGTGAATCACTCACCATGAAAATCCAAATTCTCCTGACCCTCATGAGTAACTCTGGATTTTCAGCTCCACCTTAGCACTGTGGTGGAATGCACTGCAGGTGTCAGTACATTGAAAATGAAAAGGCATCATCACCTTTGTCACCTTTTTTCACTCACCAGAATAATTCTCTGCTGCTCAGTTTGAACATTGCAGCACCAGGTTCTCACCTCCACTATCCCAGTTCCCTGCAGTATGAAAAGCCCAGGCACTTCTCCTGATCTCCTGTTTGGTGCAACCTGGATTTCAGGTTAAAGGAACTTCTCCACAATGTCCTGCCAGCTGCTCCTAAGGCTCCATGCCCTGCACCCCCGAGGAGTGCAGCTCCAGCAGGACCCAGCAGCTCAGGCACGCATGGCACCAGTCCCACTGATCCCACAGATTTGCATTCTCCTCGCACCAGAAAGGAGTTCAGCTCTAGAGCTCTTCTCCCACACACCCCATCTTCACACAGGCACACAAATGCCAAATAATGCATCACAGAGATAAAAAACACCACAGAAACAGAAAAATACCAAGAGACATCTTCCTAACAATATTGTGACATTGTCTAGCCAATTACTGCTGAATGTGAGTTGTGAGCAGGGAAAATGTAATTCATTCACTGGAAGCACGAGGAAAATAAAAAAACCTTCAGTTAGGTAAAACTATTTCTAAACAAATCAATACAATCATATTATTTTTCAATTAGCTAAATTCATTTTCCAAAGAAACATTAGGGGAAGAAATCTGCAGAAACACCCGGTTAAAATAAAAATCAGGTTTACCTACTACCAATGGGTTTAATTTCAGAACAACCATCCTTCCAAAAAGAAATATTTACTTTACATGAATCACAACATTGCAACCTTAGGAACACGTTAAAAGCACATAATTCTTTGCTAGTCCTTGCTTACCCTGGGCTTGGAGGGAAAGCAAGTTCTAGCAACAACTTCTAGAAATGTTGAACCTTTAAAAAAAAAGGAAAATGGAAAAAAACCAGAAAAAGAAAGCCATGGCTGGAATGTAAGTCTATTGGATGAGAACCCCTTCCCTCTCTACTGTGCCCCTCAACCCCCTTCTCTCCACCTTGTCTCCTAAGGATATTTATTTCCCACTTTGGAATGAAACTGGAATGTGTCCCTGCACGAGCAGACGGCCACCCACTCACGGTCAGTGCAGCCCCACGGCCAGCAGTGCCCAGCCCAGCCCAGCCCAGCCCAGCCCAGCGCCGGGGCCGTGGGGACACGGGGAACGGGCACCAGCAGCCAGGGGTGCCAGGGGCACAGGGGCTGTGGGCACAGGGCAGGAGGACAGACAGACAGACGCGCTCTGGGGCTGCACAGGGCCTGGCTGAGTTCCTGCTCCCTGCTCCGGGCGTTCCCCGCTCTCCGTGGATTTCCCTCCCCAGCTGCAGGCAGGGCAGCGCCGGCCTCTCTTCTCTTCGGGGCAGAGGAGGCAGCAGTGGCTCTTCAGAGAGGGGAGGAATCCGCTGTGCAGTTACTGCAGACCCACGCCGCGCTCCAGGACATATACACAGGATCTATTATCTGGGCTGTATAATATATGCACATATCTATGTGAGACCTGGGGGGGATCTTCCTCGGAACGCCCAGCGTTTCTGCCTCCAGGACAACAGCTTCTGGCCCAACGCATCTCTGCACACCAGCAGGGCTGGGCGTCCTCCCCGCCCTCGGATCTGCCTTCTCCTCCTCCAATCAAGCAAAAACCCTTATTCCATGAGGGAGCTGAGGGCTTCCTGTCGCTGGCAGCCCCCGCTGGGGGTGACTGTCACGCGTCCAGGCGCTGGATCTCGGGCCGATGCACCACCTCCCTGGACTCTGTCCGAGCGCGGATGTAGTCGCTGCTCTGGCGGCTGCTCTGCTGCCGGCTGCTCAGCCGCCACTTCCTGATGGCCAAAAACGTGTTCACAGCGTACACTGCCATTGCCAGGAAACCAAACACCTGCGAGAGGCACAAAGGATTGTCAAAGACAGCTGTGGAAAACAGGGAGAAAAGCAGTTTCACAGCAAAGCCCTCAGAAGTTCTGTTTGCTACATTACTCGCACTGACAAATCATCATGGCCTGGAAAATTATGTTTTTCTTCTTCAGTGAACTAGAGAATCTAAAAATGTGCCTGAGATCAATGATCCCAGAAAACAAAGCTCTCTGACTACCAGCATGCCAACTAAACCCTGCAGTGCAGCCCAGTGGAAGGCCCTCCTGTAAAGAATCCATCCAAAAGCTCATTCCTCAAAAAGTGACCAGTCCAGAGCATCAGCCTGGAGAAGCAGCTGCTTTACAGTTTCTCCTCTATCCCTCTGCAGAACTCATGGGATTTTGAAAACCAGGTTTGAAAACAAAATAAAAAAGAAAATAATAAGAGGTCACCATCTCATGCGCAAAATTAATTTGCTTGAACTGACTGTTGTAGGTTTCAAACCCTGAAGTGCTACTGCACTCACTCCACAGAACAAAAAATCGTCTGTAGTGAGCAAGAACTCAGCAAATCACGTGTAAGCAGCAGCAATTTCTTCTGAATTTCTCGCTCTGTCTTTTCCACAGGCTTGCAGCATAGAGCAGGATCATGTAAGGCAGCTGCAGAGAAAGGCAAGCTCCACTGTGCTCTCTGCAAGTCATTTTTCTGCTGTTCCAGGCTCAAGCCTTAAGACAAAGCTCCGAGGATGTTAATACTCTTAAAATAAAAGAACTATCCTATAGCAAGCTGTAAAATCAGCAGTAAATTGTGATGGCAAAGGCAACAGGTGTGTTCAATCAACGAGTAAAAGCTAATTTTAAGTTTCAATACAAGACAAGAGTCAGATATGAACAAGTTTAAGTTCTTACCACAGCGGCAATTTCTGCTCCAGTTTTATGGTTTAAAGCAGCAAGTACTACAGAGGCAATGAAAAAGAAGAAAGTGCTGAGTCCAGTGTTGACCAGATCCTAAAAAATAAATTCAGTAGCATTACTAAGTGACGATTGCTTTATCAGGAGTGATGGCACCGGTTAGAACAAGAACTGCAGCAACCCTTTGCCACTTGTGTGAACAACAGCTGCCAGCAGTGTGAGAACACTGAGATTGCTCCTGTTTATTGCATGGAACTGATGTTTCAAGCAGACATTTCAGAACACACTCAGGGCAGGCTCCTGCGTGGCTCCAAGCAGGAAAACAGCTTGGCACACACAATTCATGGCACACGTGCTGCACATGGCACTGGTGGTGCTGCTCCATGCCCCCCTCAAACAGGGCCATTCACAGGCCCCTGGAACTGGAAGAATTCTGAATGGCAGGTAACTGCACAAAAATATTGATATCCATACACACCAACTGAGCAGACTCAGGGAAAAAATAGTCCAAAAGAAGAAACAAAGCCTAGATTTGTGCAGGACAAGGTGTTCATGTGCTGCCAGGACACCTTTCACACCTGGTGTGTATGGACTGCACTGTCTGCAGCCCCCACTAAATATGGGAACACCCCCCAAACCACGACACAGAATCCCTGAATGAACAGGGGAGGTCGGGATGCAGGGACCAGGGAAAGGACAACTCAGCACCAACAGGGAATCAGTGAGAAGGGAACCGTACCACAGACAGAAGGGATGGAAACAAAACCTGTACACAAGATCGCTGTGCAACTTACAGGCTTGAGGTAAAGAAAAAACCAAAAAAACCCACACAGAACCAAACCACAGTGAACACAACAATTCCCACCATATAAAAACAATCACAGTAACTGGAATTCAAGGACAATTTGTTCTACTTGACTCTCTTCTCCCACATGCAAGGCAGGCTCACTTCCTGTTGCAGCTCCTTCACTTACTCCATTTTTTAAATTTTATTTTGTTTTTTTTCCCCGAAGCACATCTTGTGAAGCGCAATAAGAAGTCACAACTCTAAACTTCCCTGCTGGGTATGAATGCCACAACTGTGCTCCAGCTACACAGGACTTGGAAGGGAACAGTGCCATCCAGCCACCCCCAAACATCCCTCTCCCAAGCCACGATCACAGAACGCTTTAGAAAGGAACTGCAAATGGAAGTTTCTGGCACTGTGTTAGTCACAGAAACCCATCTATTCTGAGGAACTGACTCAGCAACAGCTGGGTATCCAAACGGGGTGTGCAGACTGCAGGAGGCAGCACTGCGGCCTGAGCTCCTCTCCAACAGGAACTTCCCCAAGGAACGGGAGAGGCTTCCAGGGCTCACTGCCACTCCCATGGCCACACATCCTGAGCCCAGAGAGACCCAAACTCTTACCAAGCAGTACAGAAACAAAGGCAAATTGTGGCTCTCACAAATTCCCACCGATTTTTCACCTCCCTGGGTAGGTGTTGTTTATCCCTGCTCAAGCTTACTGAGACAGATTCTACCTGGCACTTAGGACATCAAACATATCCAAATTCCATTATTCAGCTATTGCAGTTTTAATTACGTAATTTTTGCTTTGCAGAGACAGAGTTTAAACTTTGTATCAAGAGAGATATTAGAGAATAAATGGCATTTCACAACTTCTCCAAGCATCCCCCTCTCTCCAGCTGAGTTTACAGCTCCAACTGTGCTCCTGCAGCTGCCAACACAAGCTGTGCTTCTCACCTGCACAAACCTTTTCCCACTAGAGGGGAAGTCTCACTACATCTGCAGCAGATCCAGCTTCAGCCGTGCCCAACACTTCCACCAAGTCTCTACGTAAATATATGTGTGCCACCAAGAATGTGGAAACTAAATATTGAGGGGAGGGCAGCTATGCTCTTGGATAATTAAAAAAATTTATTACTTCAACTCCAGGTCAAATTGCGTATTTTATCAGCAAAGCACATCTGGCATCTACAGGGAGGACTCTACAGAACAGAGACAAAATCCTAGAAGAAGTAATTCAGAAGAATTTAGTAATTACTGTAGGCAAGCATCTCAAGAGGTGCTGCCATGACCAAAACAAGGGAGAAAAATCACTTCTGCACTCCTTTGGACATGAGAGGTGGGACTCTTACCTCTGCAAGGGACACTGGAATGCAGTGCCCTGTTCCAGAATCCACATTTATAAAAGAATGATGAGAAATTGGGCAGGGTACAGAGATGAGCCACTGAAGTTATTGAAAGGGGGAGAAATTTTCTCATCATGTGGATCAAAAGAACCTAAACTGCTCTGAACATTAGACAGACTGAGCTGAGTACATGAAGAGTGTGGTGCTCAAAGAATCAAAAATACTGGTTGTTTTAAAAGCTTCACATCAGAAAGACAAAAAAATCAACAGCACAACAAAATCAACAGCACAACAAAACCAACAGCACAACAAAATCAACAGCACAACAAAATCAACAGCTGCAAAGTCCAGGCAGAAGCCATATTCAAAGTGAAGCTGATTTTGGTTGTAGGAGACCCAACCACCAGAAGGAGCAGCCAGAGATGTATTTAATATTCTACCCTTTAACTTCTTACCATCCAGGTTGTGCTTTTCCAGACACACATTTGGTCCCTCCTCAGCACCACACTGAAGACTGCACGGATGGCACCCGATGGTCTGTGATTTATGTGATTTATGGGGTCAGAGCTCATTAATGAATCCCGCTGCCCTCTGCCCTGCAGGATCTGGCACCGTGGGCACCTTTCCAAAGCAGCACAGCGCAGGCAGGGCGAGCAGGCTGCCCACAGCACGGCACATTTATCACCCAGCTCCACACCACAAACGGGCCTGGAGGATCCCTTCAGGAAATCTGGGCCACTGCAGAATGTAAAATCCTGCTGAAATCAAACTGCTGATGCCTTTCCTGATGTGCTTTGATACATCAGACGCTTGTCACCATCACTGGCATTTTATCCTAGTGTACTTTTCACAACGAATATCAAATTTGTCCCTGCAACTCAAATCTAAAGAACTGATTCCATCTTGAGGCTCCCATTTATTCATCTCTGCAATTCCATTTTCCCTGTTTAGGTCAAACCTTTTTAATGCAATTAACAATGGATTCACATTCATACAATGAGGCTGGTTTTTGAAACAGCTAAAATGAAAATGATCTTTTCTATCCCCAGAGCAGACTGTCTGGAGCTTTAGGGGCAATGTACACACACATGTAAGGGTAACAGCACCGATGTAAACAGCAGGGGAAGGTTTTAATCCAAAATCTGGTAGCTACTCCTTAGAGCAGAAAGATAAGAAAAGAAAAGAAAAAAACAATGGTTTTGGATGAAGTCAGAGCAGAAATAAAAGAAAACAAACCACAGCAAGAAGCAGAGGATACTCCCTAAAATACTGTAAGTTTTTTCCACGTAAGAGAAAATGAATAATCGTGACAGTAAGAAGAATAAACTAATTGAAAAAAGATGAGCTGCTCCAAATCTGGCCATGATGGAGCTGAAGTTCTTGCTATTATATTTATAGACAAAGTAAAACCACATCACAGAGGTAGAAGAATTTCTGCTGAAATTACAGCAGCCTCATGAGACAGTATGCTGTGCCATGAAATACTGTACAGAGCTGCCATCCACAACAGAACCAAATCTCTGAGCTGCAGCAAATCCAGGCTGCTGCTGCTCCCTCCCTCCTCTCCAAAATGATTTCAGATGAACAAACGATTTCTGGTCACTGGCAAGTCCTTCTGTGCAGGCCCCCGTGGTGCTGCCAGTGCAAAGGAGAGGACCCAAGGCCATGCATTTGCTGTGTGTCCCAGAGGGAGGGCAGGCAGGAGGAGCTGCTGTACTCGGGGATGACGATGGGCTCGTGCCCAGGTCAATATTTCATTCTAAAGAAGGGCAACGCTTTTCTTCTGCTGATTCTGCTGTCAAGGTGGGAAACCACATCCCATGATCATCCCACACTCTGGTTTTCAGGGGCCCAGGCAGGCCCAGCTCCTGGATTAATGAGGATGGAAAGGCTGAACTGGTGCTACAAACCGGAGCTCTGTTAACAGACCTGAAACCGCCCCCGAGTCACCCCTGCAATGTCCCACGCTGCTGCTCAGCTCCCAGGCTGGCAGTCACAGGAGCTGCTCCGCTGCTCAGAGGCTGCAGGAACATCCCCACACCTTCACCCACAGCCCCCCACTGTGGGAGCTTTTAGGAATCATTCAATCCAAATCCCTGCCCTGCCTTTTCGCCCTGCACTTCCTCCTGCACCAGGGACGAGCACTATTTAAAAGGCAGACAGGGCCATGGTGCAGTTGTAACTCCTGTAAACAAACCCACGGCATTTCAGCTGGTGGCTGCTCTTGGCATTGGCTCTCTGGAACCCAGGAGTTTCACATTCAGGTGGGGTTTGAGTGGCTGCATGAATGCACTCTGGAACAGAAGCCTGCCCACTTCAACAGCCTGACTTGGCCACAGAAGGTGACAGAAGCCAGTGGCCTGCTGGTGGCTGATTTATCTTCCCCACAAGACAGAGCTCAAAGTAACATTTCCCTTAGTTTTGTTTGGGTTTGCTGGTTGGTTTGTTAGGGAAGGGAGGGAGAGTGTGGTTATTAATATTTTTTTATTATTATTTTAAATTTTTTTGTACAATGACCTTAATTTTTCCTCCAACCAGTATTTCATTTGGAACATTTCCCCTTGCTTCTATATGAAGCTATGAAGTTGAAGGTTACAAACACACCAGTCAGTCCTCTAACCCAAGCACCTCTGGTCAAACTCCCATAATTTTGCTCTGTTATTAAACACTCTGAGTATTTTGCACCACAATTAAAAATGAAAACATGGTTCCTCAAGTAAAAATAACTGCTAGGTGGAAAGAACCGAATTAACAGTATGAGCATTAACTGCCACCTCTTTTTGCCCTCATTCATTTAGAGTTGCCTGGGTAAACACAAGATACACATCAGCATTGCCTCCCCAGCAAAAGAGTCCCTGAACATCAATTTCAGAAAGTTACTGTCACAAAGCAATAGACCACACCTGCAGGAACTACCAAAATACATGGCATTTCTTGTATTTAAAACCTGAGACTGCACTTATTACAGAATAACATTTACACCATGCAGCAACAAATGAAAACAGTCCATGAACAGCACAGAGGAAATTAATTACAATTGTTTTAACTTATGAAATGTTTTTATCCTTAATAGACCCTGCTATTTTGAAAGCAGTAAACATAAAGGTCAAGGATGACTGACTTAATTTTTCATTCAGCAGCTAAGGAAAGCTGTTTGTTCAAAATAGAAGGGGAAAAAATAAATTTAAAATAGAAATAAAAATCAAGATTGCCCTGTGATGGCCTTTGTAATTACCCTCCGCAGAGGCAAGGCTGGCACAGGGCAGTTTGTCATTTGGGCACCACATGAAATTTTCTGCCAGCTCCTTCAAGAGTCCGTGGCTTTGCACCCAAAGTTTCACTGCTGCACCACTGCAAAAGCCCAGCCCTGCAGGGATGATGAAATGAGCGCTCAGGCAGCACAGAACTGCCCAGAACACACACCTGGGTCCCCGTGTGCTCCCTGGTGCTGCCCTGCGACTGAGCCCAGCCACTGGAACTCCGATTTCTGTGCCTCACTGCGGAGGCTGCTCTAAGCTGCAAAACTCTGCAGTCAGAACTGCAAACACACTCCAAAATACACTACAGAGCTCCAGAGAGGGCTTCAAAAAATAACTTAAAACAAAAGAATCAATGGTCAAAATGTCTTGGAAGATTTTTTCCTCTACAAACCAACAGTTCACTCTCCTGGCTGACTGTGCAATGACTTACACGGGTACTCAGGTAATCAGGTTTCTCTTGCCACACAAACCCCCATCCAAGGGACTCTGCCCAATTCCAGCATTGCCAGCTCTGGCAGCACTGAGGTGTCCCCCTGGGCAGGAGAGAGGATCCCGGGGCAGGAGAGAGGATCCCAGGGCAGGATCCCGGGGCAGGAGAGAGGATCCCAGGGCGGGAGAGAGGATCCCAGGGCGGGAGAGAGGATCCCAGGGCGGGAGAGAGGATCCCGGGGCAGGATCCTGGGGCAGGAGAGANAGGAGAGAGGATCCCAGGGCAGGGTCCTGGGGCAGGATCCCGGGGCAGGATCCCGGGGCAGGGTCCCAGGGCAGGGTCCTGGGGCAGGAGAGAGGATCCCAGGGCAGGGTCCCAGGGCAGGATCCCGGGGCAGGATCCTGGGGCAGGGTCCTGGGGCAGGAGAGAGGATCCCAGGGCAGGGTCCCGGGGCAGGATCCCAGGGCAGGATCCCAGGGCAGGATCCCAGGGCACGGTCCCAGGGCAGGAGAGAGGATCCTGGGGCAGGGTCCTGGGGCAGGATCCCGGGACAGGATCCTGGGGCAGGATCCCGAAGCAGGATGCCAGTCACCCACAGCCCCGGCACCTTTCCTGCCCAGCCCTCCTCCTGCAGGGCCAGCTCACCCTCACCCCTTGGATACCAGACTTCAGCTCTCCCTGCACACCACACGAGATGCAAATCAGGTATTTTAGGGAAAAGAAACAAGAATAATTTAGGCAAAGGCATAACTATGGCATCGTTCAGGTGTGAGCTCTCTCTGAAAGCCAACGTGCCCGAGCTCCCCCGGGGCTGCTCCTGGCTCCCTGCAGAACGGGCTCCCTTTGAGCTGCAGGCATAAAGGGGATGGAAATTTCCACTGACAGGTTCCCCAGTGTTGGCATTTTTGCATAATATCGATAGTGCTGCACGGCACAGACAGGGGACTGTTCTTTCATCTCGCTGGAGCAAAGCGGCCTCTCTCCAGACACCCAGACAAGGCTCTTTTCTGCCCTCACCAGCTCCGTGCTCCTGGCATGTTTACCTCAGGAAAATATGGAAATGACCTGCAAGTCTCTAATTAGGATCAAAACAAATCTCTTTTCCCCAAGTGGCTACAAATATATATTTTTAAAAATTTATTAACTTTGCCTATCTGTTAGATCCTAGTCTGTACTGATCCACATTTTCATTCCAGCCGGGGACAGGGGACATCTGCCAATATCCACAACACATTGGAAAGAATTCTGATTTTAATAAACTTTTAAAGGAAACAATCCTGTGTTGGACAATAGCAGCTGATGGCCAGGTACTTTCTAATACACAGGATCACTTGAAAGCAAATGGTTTCAGTGGTCCCTAGGAAGAAGTGTTGGTTTTAAAGAAATATTTTTTCCTAAATTTAAGTCTATTAAATTCCTTCAATCACTACAACAGCCTCTTCTTCTCACACAGCTTCTGAAAGCAATGTTTGAGACTTTCCATAAGGGAAATAAGCATTATAAATCATATATATTTTTAAAAGCACGTATCCTGATGAATTTCTGTATAAGCAGGAGTGACTCCCTCCTAAAGCACTCAGGGATGGGAAAGATTGTTGTTCAGAAAGCAACTCCTGTAGTAACTGTGTCATAGGCAGAGGCGGCTATAAAAATAACCATCAAAACACAGGGAAGTAATAAATATTGGAAGAGGCAAATAATGTATGAACAGACATCTAAACTGTAAAGAATAAAAAGCCAAAATAAGCAAGAGAAAAAAAAAATCAGCCAGAACCCTACATTCTTCAATTTCCTACTAACTCGGCCAAAGGAATGTCCCAGAGGTGTTTTATCAGCAGCCTTTGATCTCAGCCTCTGTACCTGCAGGAGCAGAAACAGCTGGGGAATCGCAGAACGGTCCCAAGCACTCCGAACAATGGAGGCACCCCCTCTCCTGTCAGAGGAACAGTCCCAACTGCTTGCTAAAATCAATTACCATAAATAAAAATCAAATCTAATCGGATTGCTGAAATCTGTACGAAATAAATACCAGGAGAAGGATGGTCTCACCAGTTCAGGGAAGACACGAGCTGCCAGCTCCCCTCCCACTTCTGGAGAGCTCTGGTGTAAGGATGCATTTCATCATTTCATCTTCAGCACAGAATGAACAGAATGAGACCTGGGAGATCATGGCAAATTCCTTCTCCCTGAATCTGGCACCATGACCTACAGCGCAGGGTTTGCAGTGCCTTCCATGTGCCCTTGTTTGATCTCTGACCTGCTCCTGTTGCTCCGATGCTGCTGAGGCAGGGGGAGCAGGGCCTGATCATTGCTCAAAAACCAAAATACCTTCATAAAACAAACCAAAACAACCCCAGAGCACACTGACCGGATTTTTAACGCCCCCTTCCCCAAAAAACCTCCTCACAGGTGCTCTGCAGAGACAACTGATGCTGCCTCGAAGGATAATTCCTGTACAGTTACCGGCCACAGAACACCTGATCTATCCACCAAGTACTCCTGGAAGGAGCTCGTCAACAGATTATGCAGCCCCAGGGTAGAAAGGAGCATCTAATTCCACGTTCCTGTCTCAATTTAAACAAGTCATTCAGGCTTAGAAACTAAGCAAACTGCAACATTAATAAATTACGGTTTTTAAATTTTTTTTAAAAATCACACAGAAGCCTAAAAACCTCTGGGACTGCAAGAGTACTCACAAAATTACCGTCAGAACATGAAACAGAACGCTGGCACAATTCTAGCTGTACTGCCCAAAGAAGTTGGTGTAAATATTGTCCTTGAAGCTGACAGATCTTTTGCTAGAGTGACTTAACATGTTGATTTTGTGACCTGTGTTTATGCAACCCAATCTGAAAGTTTAACTCATAATACAGCATGAAAATAGAGCCTTGGACAAAAGGAATGTGCACTGCCAGCAGTTCTCTTCCCAAAACTCCTCGTATCTGAGAGCACGTTAAGCATTGCCAGCCAGTGTTTAATAGCTGTGTTTGTAGGCAACACAAAACACCTGATTTTCACAGAAAGCACTCAATTTTCTACTCTGCTGCCCAATTATTGTATTAGTCTGTGTAAGGAAATACATGTAGCAAATTTGTCCGAATATAAACCCCCCCAGGTTAAGAGAGAACAACGGGCTACTGTAAACACAGCATCTGTCAAAGCTAAATAACCACAGGCTGCATTTTTATCCACTTCATCCACAAAGCAGAACTGCTGGCATTGGCAGGAAGTTTGTCCTCCCAAAGAGAACCTACCAGAAAGCAATTTGAGTTCTATTTCGTGTAGTTTAACCTTGCTCCGTTCCACAGCTCATGCTGCTGTTCACACTCAAAAGAAATGTAAGTAAAACCCATACTTTACTCAGCATAAAGAACACTCACACACAATATTAAACAGGAGAAAGCCAAGTCCAAAACCAAACTTAAACCAGATTTGCAGCTATTTTTCAGAGGGAGAATTCGGGGGAACTTACAGTGAGATTCCAGTTGATCTGGGGTATTCTGGTGTGAAGGTTTAGACTGAACAGAAGCAGGAGAGCTCCGGTGACCACCAGCGCACTGCAGCTCACAAACTCGAAGAAGTAAAGGCCCTCGCAAGGGGAGCATTCCATGATGGTCTCTATGCAGATGAACGCAGTCAGCGCCAAAAGCTGGGAAGAAAAACAAGTGGAAAAAAAAAATAAATAGATTTCCACATTTTGAAAGTAGCCACAAGTATTCCTGAAATTTCCATTGGGAACGCGATCGGTTTATACTCAGGAATGCGTGATTCTAGTTTACAACAGGGCACTGTCTAAGGAGCAAAAACAAAAGCAAATTATTGTAAGATTTTCTGGATTTGTCCTGTTCAACAAAGTACAATTGAGCAAAATTACAAGGACTCTAACATCAAAATGACCAAGGCACCCCAAAAGCAAGAAACCCCTGCAGGCCACCGGCTAAACATGCAAACAGCACCTCAAAGATTTTATTTCATTTTTCACTCATGATCCACTATTATAAAACTGGGAGATGGAATGCATTTGTCTGCTGGGCCAACCTCAAGCACAATTCCAGAGTATTAATGTTGTGTGATTGTGAAAGACATTTCAATAAAGATTACTGCACAAAATTCACTACCAAGCAAAATCTAAATTAATTCAAAATAGAATAGAGTCAGGATTTCTACCAGTCTCCAAAAATGCCTGCTTTTTCACATTTATCATCATCAGTAGACTGTATTTCATATAAAAACATATTTTTTCATTCCCTTATAGGACAATAACACAAGCAGCTAAGAGATGAAGGGAAATCTGGTGCTGCAAACACAAGCGTGGAGCTGGGACAATGATCAGTGACACTAAATTCCAGGGATATCCTGCAAGAGTTACCACGTGGACTCTGGCAAGAGCTGAATTCACCTTTTAGGATGAAACACTGACACGAGCTGTACTTGGAACTAAAGTGGACAAAACTAAAATACACCAAGCCCCGAGGGCAGCAGCAGGCAGCAGGAACAGCTGGCACCACACGGGCACCGCGGGGCACCAGGGACACCCCAGGGCACCCCGAGGCTGCGAGAGATTCCTCCCCGAACACACCTGACAGAGGAGAAGCAGCTGCGTGGATGGTTTGGGGGTTTTTCTGTTGTTTTGTTGGGGTTTTTTGCATTTTTTCACGATGAGCAAGGAAGGCCTTGGGAGTGTTTTGCTTTGGTTTGCAGGACAGCCACCCCCAGCCACCCACTGACATTTTTTGGAAAGAATTCTCTTCTTGCTGTGCCACAAAATTCTAGCGAGGCTGCAGGAAGCACTTCAGTCTGAGGATGAGGAACGAAGGGAGAGACTTTCCTCAGAGCCAAATATCCCACAATCTGAATATTTGGCACAAACAGAAGTTTAAAAGATTGACACAAGCCGTAATAAAAACCAATTTCTGCTCAATCCTTCTTTGCCAGTTTCAGTGTTTTGCAGATACACTTCCTCCAATTTTTTATACTTCATCCTTTCGTTTGTCTTTGCCTCCCACAACAAAACCGGCAAAATGAAGAAAAAGGATTTGGAAAAAGTCACCATTTTTGCCACTAACACGAGCAGCAATTCTAAGTAAAGGACAATACCCCTTGTTTGCCACGCACCTCAGAACACAGTAGAAAATGTAAGTTTAAAGACAGATTAAAACTGAGCAAAACTACTTTAATAAAAAGCCTCACACTTGGTTGGAGAGCCTCTCACAGTTCACTTAGCACATGTTCATTAAAGAGAGCACATGCCACACTAATTTCTGTCAGCTAACAGAGAGGCCAATTCACATCAAACAAATTCTCAATGGATACCCAGTGATTAAACACTGCAGATTTTATCTTTGACACTGAATAGCTTCAGAAAGAAAGATCATGCATGAAATGGAACATTCACAATCAAAGCAGAATCAAAGTCAAACTATGGTTTCAGCAATGACACACACACCAAAAAAAATTACTGTCCAGACACAGCCTCGTTTTAAAGTCAGCATGTAATGAAGTTCACCTCTCACGCCTCGAAACTGAGGATGACACTGAATGCAATTAAAAAGAAAAAAAGCTTTAAAACCCAATCTTTGCTCTTTCAAGAAGGATCAACATCACACATTAACGCTGAATGTCAGCCAGCGAAATCTTCACTTCTGGATTTTCCAATACAAAAAAGTTTCTATTCTTGCCATTATTTTTAATTTACGACACTTGTAATTTTTTTTTTTAAAGAAATGGTTCTGCAATACTCTCTAGAAATACTGTAGTACAAACCCCAAATACTAGGTTCATTTTCTCCAAACATGAACAACTCTGAATTGTGCCACCAACACTAGACTGAAGGAGCCAAAATCTCAGGCACATCAGTTGCTGGGCTGGGCAACAACTCTGGTGTTTTGCTGATAAACTTTTACACTGACTCCCCTCCACAGCAGGCAGCATCGCTGCTTCAAGCCCAGCACACCCATCCTGGCTGGCAAAGCCCAAAGGAGACCAAAGAGTTCCCTGCATACAGCACTGGAAATTAATTATGTGCTGAAGAGGCACTTGGAGCAACGAACTCGAATAATCCGGTGTTATTTACATATTCCCAAGCGCAGAATTAATAAACTCCAGAGCAACTCTACATTTCAATTTCATTTTATCCCTTAAGAAACTGCAAAATACATTTACCTGTGACACACCCTGATAAGAAAAGAGGTGTTGGTTGTGCACACTTAGGCCTGAGTTAACCCAAAGCATCTCCAGTGCAGGTAAGGCTGTGCCAGCCCTCTGGGACACGTGGACACCGCCCTGGGGTGCGGCTGCCCAAATCTACTGAGAAATTCCTCAGAGAGGCTGGGAGAAAACCTCAGCTGCTTCCCGGGCTGATGGAGGGAGACAGGGAAAGGACAGCACTCCCATACACACCGGTTATTTCTAACTCTCTGGTACTTCAAGCAGGATTCCAGCTGAATGTGTTATTATTTCTCTTGCCATAAAAATGCCCCCTTCTCAAAGACCATCCCCCCTGCCAGTGCTACAGACAACACCCTCCTGCCGCCTGCCATTACTGTCTCACAGCAAAGCTGCGACAAAAAACAAAATCCACTTTGATCACTACATCAGAAAAAAGCTATCCTCCTAGAGAAACTTCCCTTTTGCTCATCACAGTAGGAATCTCAGTCCTCAATAGGAAATACATCTTCTTTAAAACATCAGGATCATCTTGTCCTCCTACCATTTATGAACTTGCCAGAAGCATCCTTCCAATTAACTACAAGTTATATGAAACTTCTATAAAAACATCCTTAGTATCACTTTCACTGGCCATTCACTCAGAGAGGAATCTAACTTCGTTTTCAGTAAAAAATCAAACTACTCAGAACACATGAAAGTGAAATACATGGGGTTGATTCCACAAGCCCATGAGTTACCCAGAGCACTACACTCCTCAAAAGTGTTGTGCAAATGCTGCCCCACGAGCCAAAGCAGCTTCTCAAAGCCATGGCCATCCAGCGATAGGGTTCATTTAAACAAAACCAACCGTGTGTTCACATTCATTTGCTCTGCGTTTTTAAAGCTATGAAATAAATCATTTATGAGACAGTGTGCATACACGAGGCAGTGGATTGACACAGAACACCCCCAGACTGGCACGGCCACGGAGCAGAGCAAGGTGCCCCAGAGTGCCCCACTGCAAACTGCAGCGAAATCCCTTCTCCAGGGCTTCCCTGGCTCTTCCCCTGCCAGCCTCACACCCCAGGCAAAGCTGGTGCCTTGCCTCCCCATGCTGACTGCACACCCTCTCCTGGGAAGAGCAAGGAAGGATCACGACCCTCCTGGGAAGCCTCCATCCGGGTTTGCACGGCTCCAGGTGACTGAAACCCAAAGCTACAGAGAAAAACCCTCAACTCCCCAGGTGCTGCAGCTCTGCCCAGGCTTTGTACCACTCAAAAACCAGGATCCTGTGTCTGCCTCCCACGACTGCAGTCCCAAGACAATCTAAAAAACGCCAGCAAACCCGGGGAACAGCATCCTATCAGAGCACAGGTCTTGGCCCATAAAATACACCCAACACAGGAGGCAACCCCCACGTTCAACTCACACATCTTTTCATCGTTTAGGGTGATGAGATCTGACAAGTTTTTCCACAAGCAGAAGTCTCAAGGCTGGTTTACCGAGGAAAAATGAGAAGTTGAATGTGGTGGAAATCTCCTCTTACGTGAATTACTGCTCTCTCCCACAAATAACCCAGCTGCAGCTTTCTCGGGCTGAGGTAAGGGAGAAGGGTTTCTCTGATGGACAAAACAAACCTTTTCATCTGGTTTTCTCTGCACCAAGCACTTTGGAGAGTTTTCCATTCCACTCTAATTCCTCCAACACCCTAAAATTTGTATGACCCTCTTTTATTACTAATATTTCCCTTTTTTTAACAGTTGCTTTTGGCTTCTCCTCTACTCCCACTCTTCTTAAAGGACGTACAGTGGATACTCCATTAAAATGCAAGTTTGTGATGATGGAAACATCTAATTCTGGATGCTCAGGTCCATGCAGAGGTGTCCCAGGCTCCCTGCAGGAACACCTTCTTCTTGCAGGCAACCAAGCAGGCTGAGGAAGAGTGAGGAGAGCTCAGGGGGAGCTGAGGAAAGGTCTGGCAGTGCAGCTCCGGGGCTGTGACAGAGCAGCCCCTGCCCTTTATCCACCTCCCTCTACCACACCACACACGGGCAGGAGGATTAAGGAGGAGAAGCATTCCCAGGAATGCCATTTTGTGCTCTCAGCCCACCAGGGTTACTGCCCAGGGTGCAGCAGTGCCGAGGTGACCCCAGCACTGCAGCCCCAGAGCAGCTCCACAATTTAGGGCCACGGAATTCCTGAGAGAGAGGGAGCCCCTCCTGCGGGATCCAATGTCCTTGGAGGCAGCCACAGCAGCCTCCTACCATCATTGCCTTCATCTCGGCTTTCCTGCAAATTCCCCCGGAGAAGGGCCCTTAATGAAGAAATCATCTGCCTCGGGGCTATGTAAATGGCTCATATTTACATCACTTTCTTGGCAACACAGGCACATCAGACATAAAACACTGTATTTCCCCAAAATGGAGAAAATGTGCTGTGACAGGCACCAACGCTGAAAAAGAGCTCGTAGGAGGTTGCTAATGGTGTATTTTTCCTGTCAGAATATGTTGTGTTATATTTTTGAGAAAATAATCCAAGAACTTTGCACTAAAAGGAAAAAAAGACAGTTCTGCAATGAAAATGAAGTAAAAAAATGAGTTTTCCTGTTTATCTAAAACATTACCACAGAAAGCCTTATTGTGCGGTTAAATGACATAATTACACATGATTTCCAAAAAACCACAAAATGGTCAGCATTTTTTCTGCCTGAAAAATACCCACAGAATTTTAGTAAGAATGTCACACTAGCAGGACATTTTTACATCCAGACTGTTTAAATTAATGGTGCAGCAGAATACACATGCACAAAATAGGGAAGAAATATATTGCTTTTACACCACTTGAAGCATCTGAAGACATTGAGCTTTCTTGAATTAAAATCTAGATTTATTGTTCTCATTTACTTGGCCCAGCAGTCCCAACTTCATGCATGAAACAAAGTGGGTCTCATTCCTTGCAAAGCACATGCACTTCCCACATCTAAAACAGCTGGCACAGATATGAATATTTGGGATCATATGGCTCAAACACAGTCCTGCTCCTCCAGCAGGAAACCATCTTTTACCCTAAGCAAAAATGACTGATTCCCCTTCTGCTCCTGCTCTGCATCCTCAGGGCTACACGAGAAGAGTTTTTAACTCTGGCAAGAGGCTGCAAGGGGCCTTAAATCACAAAGGGGCATTAAACTTTCCTGCAAGAGAGAAAGTTTAGGGAACAATTGATTCAGCACCCTGGATAAATTAAACTGTGCTCCAGTGACACAAATACGGTCAAACAAACCCCGAGAAATTCAACCAGGCCTCCCAGTTCACCTCTGATCTGGTTTGGGTGGTGATGGTAGGAATAAAAGCAGAAAATGAGAGTTTCAGATCATCACTGCACCTCTCTGTTTTACATGGAGCTGTGAAGTTTTCATTATTTCTTAATTCACTTTTGGCTGTAATGTGGCAAAGCTTCAGTGCGTTAAATATTGTGGAATCGTTACTGAATCAGCTGATCTTCTGCCACCTCCAGCAGTTCGCTGTAATCCTAAGCTTCGGCTACTGCTGACTTCCCCTTCTCCATTTAGGCAAAAGACCAATTCTAAATACAGAACACATTGCTGAGGCCTGAAACATTTGATGGTGTATTAGGAGAAAGGGTCACATTTAAGAGTGAGGGTAATCAACACTCAGAATTAATTGCAGAATGATATTTGTTTTGAAACATTTACGACATCAAAACTAATGCTCATTCTACAAAAAAATGATGAACTGGACTGAACTAAGAGAACAGAAGAGATTCTCAACTGGCTAAAACAGAAATGCATCAGTTTTAAAAAATGAACTTAATCACAGAATCTAGAACAAAAACAAGCTACAGACATAATGTGGTGACTTATTTCCTGCTAACTGCATTCGTGCAGTTCTGTTATTGCTTGGACACACTTGTACAACAAACACTCTTATCTGCTAGATAAATGCAAACCCAATTCCAGTTCAAGTACCATTAAACACATAGTAGGTCCTGACAGTAAAAACAAACACAGTTTGTCCTAACAAAACAAAAACAATGAAATCCCCCCTAAAAAAGTCTGATTTAGTAGTATTTTAGGTTTTATGCAACAAGCAGATGACCAAAAGAACCACTGAACAGAATCTGAAGCCAAGGCACATTGCAGGGAGGTATTTGTTTTAGGCACATGACATTTCCTCACTAAATCTGAATGAGATTCAAGCAAACCTTCCAGATCAGACAAAAATGAATGCAGTGTGCCACCTCTCCAAAAACCAAAGCCCATCAACAGCTTTTTGGCAACCTCATCCTACAGGAAGGTTCATTTGAAGACCATACAGAGAGCCATGCTTTAAACAAAGGCAAACTAAACATGCAAACTGGTTTCTCCCACCAACTCCTCTCCACAGGAACCTGTGCCTCCAGTCCCCAGAAACTACAGTGCTTGTGTAGCATAAATGAAAATATTTTTATAAGCAACAGGTCCTTCAAGACAATAATGAACAAAATCTCAGCACATTATCTCACATTTCTAACTTTCCCATTCATATTCTGCATTAATCACTTCATTGCTGAACAACCCAGCAAAGTGAACAACTCACAAATGGAACCGTTTCTTTTGTACCTACAGTACCTGAATTTGCCAATGGCTACAGTGAGAGTCATCAAACAGAAAAATGATGGGAGGGAGATGGTTCTTCACCCATTTTTCACCGTATCCTGATACTTGAGGCTTAATTTTCCCATTCCCTGGCTCACACTCATTCTGGCAGTGTGTGCAAGGATTTTTTACAGCCATCCCCAGTTCCCAAGCACCACCAGCTGGTCTGTTAATGATGCTCCCCGGTGCCAGACAGGGCAGCTTCCTCAGGGGCAGCCGCAGCTCACCAAGGGCAGACAGGAAAATTCTCTCAAGCAGCCTGGGTGTCCCCCTGCCTGCCCAGAGGAGCAGAGAGGGACAGGCCACCAGCCCAGGGAACCCTGCACACAACCACTGCAGCACGGCCAGACCTCAGAACAGGGCTCCAGGGTGCTGATAAAAACCGCAGTTAAAGCGCTCACACGACACCGAGAGGAAATTCTTCAACAGCAGGGCTACCCAACCAGGTTTGTTCGAGTCCAATTTTATCACAATCTGACCAGCATTTGCATATCGTGTTCTTCAACAAGACAGGCAAAAATAGGTCAAAGGAACCGTCATGCATTTCTTTGGTGCCACACTGAATGTAATTCCGTGTGCACCGAGTCATCTGCATCTTCCTCAGCCACCGCCTGCTGCGAGCAGTGGGGGCAGAAGGGAGGATAAAACATTTCCCATTTCCTGCTGTAGTCCTACTCAAGCAGGCTTTACCATGGTAGTAACACAGAGAAAAACTGGCTACAGGTAACAAAATGGAGAATAAATCCAGCTTAACTGCCCAGTTAGCAAGCCTCACCTAGTAACCTGAAGGTAGCAACCCTCACTTTCAGGCACCAAAGCAGGGAAATAAACACCCTCCTTAAAACCCACTGCCAATTCCTGTCAGTCCTGCAGGCTGGTTTGACCGTCAGTGTCACTCAATTCACAGAGTCACCAGTTCTGTAGTCACAGAGTCACCAGTTCTGTATCAGCGTTTGTTGGTTGCCAGTGACACCTGTGAGGGATGCTCAGGAGGTACCTCAGCAGAGCATCCACCCCTCCATCCCCACTTCCCAGCGAGGGTGAAGTGTCCTCCCCACTCCACCTCCTGGCATTTTCCATGAAGTCAAGCTGTAAGAACGCAGAGCTTATCACGTCTTTGGTGTTTAAACAAAACGGGCAGCAGGTACAACTGCCCTGCCCTTGTCCCGGGGCTGCACACACGGGTTCTGGTGCTGCACACACACGCTGCTGGAGCACAGCACACCACTGGGATCACACTGACATGATTTTTAAATAAAAAGCTACTGCCTCACTTACGAGAATTCTCTCTTCAGCTTCTAAAAAAGAGAAAAATCAACACTTCTGAACTGGCTTCATGTTCCCATCCATGTTCACAGGCCAGCCTGTGCTGGAAACCTGGCTGGTCAAAACAATATTAAAACACAGTACTGTAAATCTAGTAACAAACAGATAAATTAATTAATTTATTAGTTTTAAGAAGTAAAGGTATAATCATAAAATTTGTCAAGTCTTTGCTCTGCACAGCCACTAGTTTAACTAGCCTGTTTGGCTATTTTAAAAAGTGGAAGTTCTAGTTTATCACTATCAGAGTCAGTCTGTATCCTTTAAAAGCCCATTTAATCCCAGTTATGAGTAAACATCAAAATTCCCACAAATACTAAAACAAGAAAGGAATTTTAATGAGAAAACAGTCAAGAACTTAAAGCAGTCCTACGGAATCCACCGAAGTTTTTCGGGGTTGTTTTTGTTTAAAGGAAATGGTGCAAAATGTCCTTGCAATCCCAACGTTCCCAAGACTGTAACCCGTAGATGCCATGCCTTAAAAGGCAAAAAGAGTCCAGACATCCTGGAGAAAGAGAACATTAAACCAGGAGACGTGGGCCAGGACTCGCCGTGCTGCCAGCTGCCCTGGGGAAGGCGGGGAAGCTCCGTGCTGCTCGGACAGGAGGGATCAGGAGAGCGGAGAGCCCCAGATGCCATCGCTGCCTGCAAAGCCACCCCTGGGTCTGTACCTGCCCCAGCCTCAGCCTGGCAAACAGGGAGCAGCACAGAGACTCTGCGGGGCTGCCCTCACCTCCAGCACCCCCTGCACACAGCCCAGACCGTGCCACTGCGCCGCTCCCAGAGAAACTCAAAGTGCTACTAATTACACAGCATCTCCCAGTCAAATATCACTACGGTTAATAAAAGGCTTCCTCTACATTAGATAAAAAGTTTCTAAGCATTAAATGCAACAATTCGTTTCTTTCAGAAGAGCGTGTTATCAAACAGCTAATTAATCTATTCACAACATTCAAGTGGCAGTATCAGCTTCCAGCACGACAGTAATTTCCTGAGACAGAAGTTACTACAGATTGTTAAAGACTGGGAGAACTTAAGCATTTAAAAATATTCACAACCATGCTCGTTGCTTTCTCGCCACGAGCATTTCAGTAGAAAAATGTACAAAAGTACAGAAAATTCCTAATATGGAAATGGTTGTAGTCGATTCATAAAATAATTTGGAAAAAAACTGCCAGACCTGTTTTGAGCAGTGCAGTATCACCGGCAGATTTAGAGCATTTGAAAATACCCCGGGTGAGCTGCAGTGAAGGTTCCAGCAGCTCAGACTGGCACAGGACGTGCTCCTGCTCCCTGGCACTGGCTGCTGGGCTTTCAGGCCATCCTGGAAGGAGGCAAACAGCCCCAAGCAGCCCGGCTCACTTGCAACCTGAACGCTTTGGGAATGTACAAGTTCAAGGAAATTCAAAGACGTGTCAAGCATCACCACCTGAATATCAAGTTACCTACTGAAAGAAGTTTAACTGGATGCTGGAACACTTGTCTGGGTAAAAATGCATCATATCCTTCCAGAAGCTAAGGCATTAAACACCAGAGCCTTAATTACAGTTCATTAAACACCACAGTCAGGCATCTGACACTGAGTTATTGCTCCCAGGTTAATCTGCACACGGTGAGATTAAAGCACCAGAGGATTCTCTGCTCACCTGAACCCACTCTGGACTGTGAGTGGCCCTCTCACCTCGGGTGAGAGCTACACCAGCTCCAGGGCCTCTCTGCCCACTGTCAGGAATATTTCTGGCCCATCTCTACCCATGGTTCTATGTTCTTACACCTATTCCACAGCAGGTTGGTGTTATCTGGCTTTTGCTTCCCTCCTCCCAGATTCTGGCGTTGATGGTACAAGTTCCAGAGAAACCCAAACATTACTTACACATTTTGGAAGCAACTACACAAATCCTCTGAGAATTAGGTGGCTTTTCCTTTTCCTAAATAAGAATGTATTTTTTTACTGCAGCTCTAATAAGTGGCAACTTTCTCACTGCAGAACAGCAGCAGCTGAGCCATTGTTCAGGTGTCTCTCCATTGCACATTTCGCTTTCTTTGTACGCAAATTCCAGTACAAAATTATTTGCTGAGATCCCGAAGCAAGGCAGATTTTGATGAAAGGCAATTTTGAGCACAGGATGATGATGGCTACTGACAAGAGTGCAGGTTGATTTGACAAAGCAATGCACAAACTCTCACCAGAAGTAACAGATTCCTCCTATGCTGATTATGTTACAAGAAAACACAACCTCTTAAATTTCTTCATCCTCTTATCTCAAGATGATAATTTAATCACTAGGGAGCCTCATCAGCAAAAAACATTACTAGAAAGATTACACGAAATAAAGGTAGCTTTTCAATTATTAATACCATGAGAACTACTCTAGTGTAGTGCATCTGTTACTATTGCACTGGTATATAATGGAAGGGAAAAAATACACCATACTTGGCACAGACATTATAGGAATTTCTTCTGAAATCAGAATTTTAAAACTATCACCATCTTAAGAGAGAAATTATTACCAGGAGTTTGGAGTTTGCTGGCAGTAGGATATGATCCCATGGCCAGATGGTTTTTAGGAGATACCATGAAAGAAACCAAAACCTCTTCACCTTTCTGTGGGAGGACAGCCACAGTCATTTCTTTAGTTGTACACAGAAACAACAGAAAGCAAAGCTAGAAAGAGTTATCTCATTCTTCTTCCACAGTAAATGTTAGGATAAAAATATCACCACACAGCAATGCAGGTCCACAACCTTTCATGAGAAATCTTTCTGAGGAAAAATCAAAGTGTTTCAGAGGCACTGAAGAGACACCTGAAGAGGATTTCTAAGCATATTTGCGCATTACAAATTTGATCCTCTCAATATAAGAACAGCCTTTTTCTAAGACCAAATGCCAAAGATCACCAGTATCCGCTGTGATACTCAACATCCTCTGAACAAGCAGCTACAAATGCCCCTGGAAATCAAAGCTCAGCACATGACACCAAAAAATCACAATGATTTCTTACAATAACACACATTCATTGTTTGGAGGGCAGAAGAGAGTAAAAGGTGGACAATGCAGTTCAGCACAGAGTGACCATAAACTGCCAGTGTGATCCTGGGATGAAAGAGGAGAAGTGTCTGGGAGAGTGGTGGGACCAGCCCCGAGGTCACTGTGCTGAGGCTGTGCCTGCTGGGCACCCACCCCCGGCGGCACACGGGGCACGGGAGGTCCCGAGAGCAGAGAGCCCCTGGCCCAGCACAGCCCAAACCCTCTGCCCTGCCTTGTGCCGCAGAACTGGGCTGGCTGAGGGCAGCAGGGTAAGGAGCAGTCATGGCAAGGGGCAGTGCCAGCACAGGAACACAGAGCTGCCAGTTGCTCCAATAAACCCACAGTGACAAGGAGAAGGCTTCTGTCCCTCCAGAGTGCAGAATAAATGAACAGAATTAAACCTGAGGGTGAAACCATCACCTGTGAATAACACAGGCAGGTACAGGGCTGCCTGGCACCCCAAGCTCCCTCTGAGGCTGGGCTGTGTCCTGCAGTGCCCTGGTGGTCACCAGGAGCACCGAGTGCTCCCCGCCAGGACCGATGGCCTGACTGCTGTGACCTCTCTGTGCGCAGAGCATCACCCAGTGCCCTCTGTTAACCCCCCGGAACGGAGTTAACCCCGCACTGACAGAAACCCAGACCTCACAGCAACCCGTGCAACAGCAGGGTCCCCGTGCTCACACCGACCCAGTGCCCCCGGTAACTGCTCTGGCTCACAGACGGCGGCTGCCCGGGAAGCACCCGGCTCTGCCCCAGGCACCCGCTCCAGCCGGGAATCACACTCAGGGCACGGCAGGGGCACAGGGGCACGCAAGGCAGACATGCCCTAAAATGGGACACATCCCACACAGGTGACTGGGGGCTCCAGCTGATCCTCCCCTCCAGCTGAGACGCTGAGCCGAAGGCACAAGAAGGCAGCAATAATTAAATATGAGATTACTGAACACCTCAGAATAGCTTTCAACCAGACTCCAATAGTCAGCATTTAGCTTATTCCTTGGAACACAAATGTTATTACTCTAATTTTCTAATATAATTAACAATGAGAATTCTCAATAGTCTTATTACCCATGCAGACTCTGGAATTCTGTTTTCTTCATTGCAACAGAACCTGACAGCAGAGAGTTTCACTGCAGTCCTGGCCTCAGCAACCATTTCTGAATCTGCAAATGTATAATGACAGTAAGCCACAAAACAACTTTTTTTTCAATGTTCAGCTACTCTCCACCAATGAAGATGGAACTTTTTATTCCGAAAATTGTGAACATCTGAACTGCTATTCCCACCAGATTTCATTTAGCTCAAGAAGCTGCCTCCCCTGACGGGCGATATCAAATGCTACAGACAAGAAGACGAGAGCGAGCACGGAGTGATACTTCCCAGTGCACTCATCAGCATCCTGCAGCTCCGAGACCTCCCAAGCAGGAGTATTATCTTCTTTAGAAGGAATCTCTGATGGATTTTTGTAGCACTTGGAACACACACATGAGGAGAGGAAAGTCGAGGGCTGTCTGAGCCTCACAACCACCACCAATGCCATGCACCCTCTCTCAGCCAGTACATCCCAAGCGGTTTCTGCCTCTTGCTGCTTCCATCAGAACATTGCTCTGGGATCCCACTGCTCCAGTTCAACCACTCCTAACTGCTCCAGTGTCTCAAGAACTGGCCAGGCACGATTCTCGCACCAGCTGTTGGAGGTGATACACGTTACTTTCAATCAATGCCTCTGCAAACCTGGCAGGATGCCGGTGAGAACCAGCAGGGTTCCCAGCCAGATCCTGGCTGGTTTTCCTGTCCTGAAAGCCTGATGAACAGCCCACCTGGAGCCACACTCCCAGAAAAACTGAGCAGCAGACAAAGGGCAGCCACGACTGGCCATAGGCATTTCAGAAGGAAATATGGCTTTGCCCAGCTCTTTAATGACAGTAAGATCCTTGGAGGTACAGAATTACAATAATCAAGGAAAAATAATAATAATGCATTTTGAAAAGCTGAAGAGAAAACTAAAATGAAGAGGGGGGAAAAAAGCAGACAGTCTCATCTAAAATGAAGCTATTTCCAGCAAAGAGGTGGTACCTGCTAAGCAGCCCATCTCCTCTGGATGCCAGAACGGGCCCCTCCTGACTCCTCGCACAGTAAACACCTTTCTTCAGCAAGCACACTCAGGAAAAGGAGACACTGTCCTTAGGAAATTCAAGGCAATGGGGAGAAAGTACTGAAATAAAACAAATCATTTGAGGACATCCACAGCAGAGTTTTCCAGTGATAGCCATTTAATTACTGTACAATAGTCTCCATGGGAAGTATGAAAGCCCTCAAAAGCATGAGAAAGAAGTTCATGCCAGAAAGTAATGAGAATGAACTCTAAAGAGCATTCCTGCTCTGCTTTCCAAGGACAGCCACTTCTCTCCCACACCTTCCATGAGAAAAGGTACTGCTCCATTTAAATGCCAGAAAGCTGATGGAGACAAGCTCTCCAAAGGAAAGACATTTCTTTGGTTACCACACAAGTGTGCTGGCTTCTCCTGACTCCCCTTTCGAGTTCAAAGTCTCACTGGAACAAAACCAAAAGGCACAAACCAAACATGAATGCTCCAAGCTACCTTGGGTCCTCCCCTGCTCCATCTCCCTTTGTGCCTTCACTTCCCACCTGGCTGGGGACACCCTCAGGTGTCTCAGCCACCCCAGGAGCCCTGAACACCCCTTTTCTGACGGGGTCCAACACCCCCCACCCTCCTCCGAGCTGCTGCTGTGAGGAGGCTGCAGCTGCAGCCCCAGGACAGCAGGAGCTCCCTCACAGACCCCAACAAACACACCCCACTGCTCAGGTAGAGAGTCCTTCCAGAAAAGCTCACCTACCTGGCCATAACCTTGCCAAAGGCAGGGAAATCGGTTCAGGGCTAAGCTGTTCCACATGGGCCCTTCCCCTCACCCCTCACTGCTCCTCACACGGCCATTACTGACCACTGGCAGGCAGATCCAAGGGCTGGGAACCCTTCAGCCTGGCCAGAAAGAAGAGCTGCAAGCCTTAAATTGTGCAGCTTTGTACTCTGCAACCAAAGCTACACTTAGCAAAAACCAAAGCCAGGCTCAGAAATACGCTGCACAATCCTACATACAAAACATCATCATAACCATGATGTTGGTGACCCTTCAAAGGACACTTCGGGGCATATTCTCTTAAAATATTAATGAGTTAAAACTATTGTTCCCTCTAGCAGCACATAAATTACTCCATAAGCCTACAATGTCGTAATGGTTTCCCTCTTGTAACAACCCCTTTATTTGAACCCATAAAGATAAATCTACAACAAACACAGCCCTACACCTATTTTAAGAGATGTGAGGTTTTCCCCATTTCCTGTTTCTTCTGTTTTTGATGGTCAAAAATGGGCATTTGGAAGCAGGGCCACGCAAGCCACAAAGTGCAGCCCATTTCCTTCACACAGCACCACGGGCCAGTTTGTGGGAAGCCCTGCAACCAAAGATTAGAACAAGCAGCAATGTTTGCCTCGAGCTGATACTTTACCTGCCAATCACGGATGTATTTTAAGACAAATCCTGATGCTAAATGAAGCACATGCATTGTAATCTTTCCGGTAACGTCCTTTTTATTAGAATACATTTAGAGACTTTTATCTTAACTAGAACCTGCCCTTTTTCCTTTTTGTAATTTTTTTTGTGTGCCAGGAGTTCCGTCTTGTTTTAAAGAGATAAGAGTTCTGCACTACAGGTTGTGTTACACTTCAGTTCCTACAGCATTTCTGTGACAGTATTACTGAATATTGTAATTGAAATAATTATACTTGGCAAATAAGCAACCTAAGTACACAGTGGAATGTGCTCTCTCTTCTTTCTTTTCCAACACTGCTCAGTTTTCCATTGGTTTGCAAATGTCAGTAGTCTGCTCCTCCATTACCATGAATGAGATGGAGTTTTTCTGAGTACAACTGACCAGCCTTCCACCCTACACTGGCTCATTCGATTTCCCCTTAACTGCTGCCCCTCTGGAGTCATACTCTCCATGAGAACCACGTGCAACAGCTCAGATCATTCTTACTAAAAGGACACAAAACATGGCTCAGTTCCTCTGAAGACACCACTCTGCACCTATAAATCTTCCCAAAGATGTACTGGGAGCAGCAGTGTCTTTGTCCAGACAGGGAAACCTCTCTAACTCCAGCAGAGCTTGGTTCTCCCCCATCTTTCTTTACACGACTTAAAAACTTACGAGGTGTACTCCATGTATCTTTGGAATTTGTTCCAAGCAAGTCAGATTTAATAATAAAGGGATTCAGTTACCATCAGTAATTACTCATTTTAATGACAAGTGTTTAACATGGCTTGCCACGGTTATTAGCGTGCTTCAGAAAGGATCTGCAGTAGGAACTGAAACAAAAATCCCGAGGGCGGATTATTTCAGTGTATCAGGCAGCACCACCCCAGGATTTCCAGCACACGGACGGTTTTTAACAGCTCGAAGACAGGTAGATGTTGCACAGTGATGACAGATCCCTTGGCTCCAGTCCTGAACACACACAATGCAAGCACTGCTGCTCCCTGTTTGACTACCGGGCTGACGCGCTCGCTGCTACCCCTTGCAGAGCACAGATCCTACCCTGAGCTGAGGAGACGAGAAGAAAACAAATCACGCTTCCAAATCCTGGAATTCACCGGGCATTCATTAAAAATGGTCACACATTCATCACCACAGTCCTCTATAAAGTTGTGTGCAGCTGAAGCTAGGATACTTCCAATGTAGTGTGAAATCTGTATGTGCAAGTTTTGCCTTGTACTAACCAGCAGTGGTTTCAAATGTTGAAGTTATATATATGAAATATTAAAATGTTTCTGACATCACACTTCTCAAAGAACTCGTCCATTTTAAGTTACAAGAATTTGCAGTACCCTGTAAATTACTTAAAAATCTATTTCAAGGTGATTGCCATTTTGATAAAACACCTCTTTTCCTAACATCCTGAAAAATACGTTTGAAAAAATAAATATCACAGTGATTTGGAAAGCAGATCAGATGAAGGCAAACATCAGCACCAGCGGCACAGACACTGCTGAAATGCTGTGGTGTTTATTACGTGTTTCACTGCTGGGGTGGTCCGAGACTCGCACGGGCTCCATCCAACTGAACCTGCTCAGGTGTCCAAAGTACACGAACGGACACAGCTCACGTTTAATTTCACAACGCAACACCTCACGTCTGCTGTTTGGGGTTTTTTTTAAGCGCTCCTTTCCTTTTACTCCGTGCATTTAAAGGAACTTCAGCCCGCTAAGGGCAAGCAGGAGAGCGAGGTCCCTGCGAGCTCCGGGCGGGTCCCACGGCCGGGAGCCTCACCCGGGCATGGCCGGGAGCCTCACCCGGGCACCGCGACGGCTCTGCCCGGGGTCCGCTCGTGTGGCACCGACCACCGGGACGCTGCTGCTGCCCAGGGTCCGCTCGTGTGGCACCGACCACCGGGACGCTGCTGCTGCCCAGGGTCCGCTCGTGTGGCACCGACCACCGGGACGCTGCTGCTGCCCAGGCTCGGCCCTGCAGCGTGGATGTGTCTGTCCCGCCGGAGAGCCGCGGGCCGAGGCCAAACGCGCTCCCGCAGCCCCCGCCCGGGCCGCCCCTCACACGGACCGGCCCCGCTGCCGGCTCGCAGCCCCGTACTCACCACCTCGGCCAGCTTCAGCCTGCCCAAGGTGCCCCGCAGGTAGTCCAGGTCGCAGCGCAGGCCGCCCAGCCCGCGGCGCTGGCTGACGGGCTCCGTGGTGGGCTGGTAGGGGCTGCTGGCCGCCGAGATCATGGAGGCGCTGGACGCCTCGCCGTCGAAGCCCTCCAGGTCATCGCCGTTCCTCATGGTGCCGGTGCCGCCGGTGCCGCCGGGGGGTGGCCGCGGGCTCCGGCCCGAGCGCCGCGCTCAGCTACGGCAGCGAGGGCTGCATGGCCGCCCCGCGCCCGCCTCAGGCGGAGCGCCCGGGCAGCATCGCGCGGAGCGGG
>VYZT01047541.1:61107-90516 GCA_013400735.1 Pomatostomus ruficeps
CCAGCCCTACAAACTAGGAAAGGTGTCAAAAACCAGCCCTACAAACTAGGAAAGGAGTCAATGCCCAGCCCTACAAACTAGGAAAGGAGTCAATGCCCAGCCCTACCAGCTGAGGAAGGTGCAGAGAGAAGCAGAGAGGAGAGCAGGAGGAAGCAGAGGCAGCCTCCAAGAGTTCCCTGCACTGCATATCCAGGCACGTTCCAGTGGCTGAGAGCTCCGTGCCCGATGGCCAGGGTCCCTTGGGCGCACACCACAGCACAGGGAGGGACCCCTGGGCTTCTTGTCTGGTTAAAATGGTGTGGGGGGTGAGTCCTGCTCCTCTCCTCAGCGGCAGCATTGGCCCGTGCATGATTTCAACACCTCTGCCTGTATTCCAGCCCTGAGGCCTCGGAAAATAAACAGAGCAGCCCTGGAGCCCCCCAGGCCTCATCCTGGGTGACCCCAGCCCGGGCACCGGGGCAGCCACCGGCTCTCACGGCTGGGACCAGAGGCAGCAGCAGCTGAAGCCCCCACAGGACCCTGCCAGGGAGCCCTGCAGGATTACGGGGACAGGTAAAAGTGTCACTCCTGGAATTTCAGCATCCCTTTCAGGAAAGAGTGTTTCCCTCTCACAAACTAAAAAGAAAAAAATTCTGCCCCTCAAAACAAAACCAAGAAAAGCAAAGGTGCCGAACAAATCAGCCGGGCCCTTACCTTGCAGACACGAACACGACTTCATGGGCTTTTAACAATGAGCCATTCACAGAGCCACTTCATTACTTTTTTTTAATCCAGGACTAGAGACTGGCATCTCATTCTCTATCACCTGCTGGTCCAGTCTGGTGGTGAAGTCGTTACTGGCTCCTTTCACCTCCAAAAACTTCTAAGGGCATTTGCAGTCTGCAAGGGCCGGAGAGGGGTTGCTGTGCAGCCACAGCTGGCCTGAAGGGCAGCAGACATTCGACAGAGCCCAAGGTGAAATGAATTTCTATAAAAAAGAGAAGCAAAACGCCAGATTCTTCAGGAAAGTGCCAGCAGACCTTTAATGGTGCTGGGAACCAGCCAAGACTGCGAGTTACATTTCTTTTGAAAGAATCCTGTATAACGAAGCACACTGAAAAAAATATGCAGAGAGACTGACAGCAGTGTTTATTTTATTCATGGCACTACATTTATTCAGGGAAAGAGGGGAAAAAAGCCCTGGACTGAGGAAAAAGGTGGGGGTCTTCCAATAACGCCATAAAATCACACAGACCTAGAGCAGAAGGCCAGAAACCTCTTGTTCCCTCTGCGTGGACACAGGGATGCTGCCCCTGCTACATACAGTAGTTTAACAGCAAGTGATGGAGCACACAGGGCCTTGGAGGGAAGGGGCTGGGTTTTCTTTTTTGAGGAGGTGGGAAGCAGAAGGGGAGGATGAAAAAATTGTATAAACCATGTTTTATAAGCAAAGTTTTAAAGGTCCCTTAGCAGGCTTAAAAAAAGATGAAGTACACTCACTACATTCTTCCTTTCCACGGACGGAACGGGCCAGCGAAAACAACTGACCTCAACTGTTTGAATCCTGTGTGTGCTGTTATGCAAGAGCCCAGCCAGGCCCTGCACTTCTGCTGGGGAACTGCACATGGCAGGGAAGTTCATTCGCTAATTACCCTCCTGGATTTGTTTTACTTACAGCTAACCTGCAGCTGATTGCTAACATCAGCAACCAGGGCAGCAGTTCAGAGAATATTCCCTTTTGCAGCAACACTTAATTTCTCCGTGGGACAGAACTCCGTATTCAGCTCATTTGGCTCGTTCCCTCACAGAGTATTTCTTTGGTTACATGGCTCTTATACAGGCAAGGGAAAGTTTTGGCTTTTTGGCTTTTTTGCTTTTTTTTTTCAACAGGAAAAATAATTTCAAGTCTTCCATCACTGGCTATAAACCCAAGGCAGGCATATGGCCCCAGCTCTCCCCGGCCATACACAGAGGAACTCATAAATTCCGATTCCTTGCAGCCTTGTCTTCCCTCCCCACCTTCCCCAGCCCACCGCTCCCAGCCAGCCCCTGCCCCAGCTCCCTCCCCAGGTCCCCCTGCGCAGGCAGCAGCTGAGCTCCTCTCTGTGGCTGCAGCTCCTGCTCGAGCAGAGGAAGCCGCTGCTGCGCCAGGTTCCGTGTGTGCAGACCACAGATCCTGCCTTGGCCTGGCTCGCCTCAGAACCAGCCAAGCTTCCTTGGCTATCCCCACCTAAAGCAGAGGAAATCTCGGGATTTATCCTCTCCACCAAGCCCTTAATTTTCATGCAGCTGGGATTAAGTCAGCTGTCTGCGAGATCTGTCTTGTCACTGAAGCTGGCCAAAAGATTTAAGTTCTTTTTGAGGAGGGGGTAGAACAGGACAGAGCACAAATGCAAAAGCAGTGGAAACCATGCTAAAGATATTTCAAATATGACAGCATTCTCTTAATAGTCGTGTTGTACTTCTGTTCAGCTGAAAGGTGGCTTGGGAGAGATTTTGACAGGCTTTTGCTGTTTAAGTATTTCAGATGCTGCCAGTTTCTCCGGCAGTTTCTCAGCATTGCGAGGTACTGCTCAAAACATCCCAATTCAGCCAGTGAAGCACAGCTAATTATAGTGACCTCCTGGCAATCCAGTGCTGTCCTGGGGCACGCGTGCTCTTCCCAGGAAAACAAACCCGGGAGTAACAATTCGGGTTCGCAGCATCAACAAATTTCAGTGTTAATCCCGTAGCCCCCGTCTCTTGCACAGATCAAAGGCTGATATTCCATTGCTCGTTTCCAAACCAGCCCATCACAACAGGAACTCCCAACTCTCACAAAGCTGGAGCTGGAGACAGGCTCCACCACTGAGCTGCACAGCTGTGGGTTTGCTTGGGAGTGCCCAGAGCTCCCCTCTAGGACTTCTGCCTTTGCTTTGCATTCAGGAGATTCTCTGTGCAGTCAGCGACTGGGCTTTAATAAAATGGAATTCTCTCCGACGGCTCCCTCTCTGCCTGTCAGCACAGTAACTGAACCCTTTCAGAACATCAGAAAATTCTGAACATCTTCACTTCCTAATAATCTCTGAGCATCATCAGTACACCACGTCCTTCATGGATAATCATTTACCTCCTCTGGAAAGGTTTTAATTTGGTGCACCCAAGGCACAGCAGTGTCCTCCAGCCCCTCTCACTGAGGCCATGAACAAACACAGAATGGACCTGACCTCAGCAGCCCTCTCCATCCATCCACCCATCCACCCATCCATCCCCCCATCCATCCATCTATCCATCCATCCATCCATCCATCCCTCCTTCCCTCCATCCACCCACCCATCCATCCATCCCTCCCTCCCTCCCTCCATCCATCCATCCGTCCCTCCATCCATCCATCCATCCCTCCTTCCCTCCATCCACCCACCCATCCATCCATCCCTCCCTCCCTCCCTCCATCCATCCATCCGTCCCTCCATCCATCCATCCATCCCTCCTTCCCTCCATCCACCCACCCATCCATCCATCCCTCCCTCCCTCCCTCCATCCATCCATCCGTCCCTCCATCCATCCATCCATCCCTCCTTCCCTCCATCCACCCACCCATCCATCCATCCCTCCCTCCCTCCCTCCATCCATCCATCCGTCCCTCCATCCATCCATCCATCCCTCCTTCCCTCCATCCACCCACCCATCCATCCATCCCTCCCTCCCTCCCTCCATCCATCCATCCGTCCCTCCATCCATCCATCCATCCCTCCATCCATCCATCCATCCCTCCATCATTTCTCAGTGGTCTCACTCCCTCTGCTCTGTCACTCCAGTCCGCTCCACTCCCTCTCTAACAGATCCTTGGTTTTTGGAATGCAGTCAGACAGGTCAGGGCAGTGCCAGAGACCTACGATGGCGTTTTCCTTTCCTCAACAACTTCACTATTTTACTGCACATGCTTGCCGTAGTTACAACTCCATTTCTGGCAAGTTTTGAGGGATTGTTTTTGGGTTTAAGCGTTTGGCAAGCCCAAGATAAAGATGACGTTTTTATGTCATAAAGCTACACTGGGTGTTACATACAAAACATTTGGACTGAAAACTCAGACACTTTCCAAAGGCAGCTTGTGCAAGATAATCCAGCATTCTCGGGGACAGATACAACTGTTGGCTTTCAGTGCTGCTATTTCAGGTTTTGTTCTGGAAGAAACAAACCAGTCAAACCAGTGTCAGTTTAGTCAACTCGAAATTAGAAAGGAGAACAGCTTAACTCTTACTAACAAAATTCACAGAACTGAACGAAGTCGCTTTTCTTCGGGAAAAATTCAGCAGCTCACTCTTTGGAAGATACTGAGGTGACAAAAATAATCTGCCAAACAGGAATTACTGAGGGAATGTGACAAGCAGTGCTAGGGCATCTCGCAAAGGCACATCCAGCAGTGTCACCTTCAGGCACCGATCCCACGCCTGCCACCTCCTGGACTGGAATATTTCAGCTCCAGCAAGGTTCAGCAGAACATAACTAATTAAGTGTCGGGGAAAGGGGAGGGAGGGATCTTTCCCTTCAGACACAAAGTCACTGCTCGCAGTGTTGGTTCTGCTGCACAGTCTGCACCGAAGGCAGCAGAGAAAATGAATTGCTTCCCTCGGCTCTGGCAGCATCTCAGAGACCTCCTGCGGGTCACTCCTGACGCTGCCAACAGAGCCCTCCAGGAACTCGCAGCCTGGGGCTCTGACTCCTGGAACAAGCCCGGGATCACAGAGCTGTCAGAGGTGACAGCGCTCCAGCCGCACTCAGCTGCCAGGTCACCGCGCTGGCATCAGCCACTGCTAACCCCGGCAGCAGCCCGCGCCTGGGCACTGCTCACCTGGCACAGGACATGGCCGTGGTGCTCACCTGGCACAGGACAGGGCTGTGGTGCTCACCTGGCACAGGACANCCACTGCTAACCCCGGCAGCAGCCCGCGCCTGGGCACTGCTCACCTGGCACAGGACATGGTGCTCACCTGGCACAGGGCACGGTGCTCACCTGGCACAGGACAGGGCTGTGGTGCTCACCTGGCACAGGACATGGTGCTCACCTGGCACAGGGCGTGGCCATGGTGCTCCCCTGGCACAGGACAGGGCCGTGGCGCTCACCCTGCAAGCCTTTTCATTCTTTCTGAGACAGCTGAAGCTGAATTGGGTGCCCTAAACGCTTTCTGGAGCCCCGCATGCTTTCGAAGCACTGTAACAGCGTATTTCCACTACCGCTTGTCACAAACCGCATTTGAGAGAATGAACTTCCCGGAGGATTTTTCTAAACATTTGAATTTCACTGAGGTCCATGTGCAAGAAGAGATCCGTTCCACCCTTCCAGGGAGCAGAAACCCCACTCGGTCCCATGCTGCCCTCAGGGCCCAGCCCGTGCAGAGCTGGTTACAAACCTCGCCCATGGAGGGCAGGGCTCTGGGAGGAGCCGGAGGTGTCCCAGAGCAGCAGCTCAGGCCGTGGCCTTTTGTGATTCTTGGTGCTTGTTGTCCTCTCCACACACTCCGAGTCCTCAGCGAAGGAGAAGTTCATTATTACAAAGGCTGTAGCAGGTCAGGCTGGAATTTCTATGTCAATTCCTTGAAGGGAAACTGAATTCCAGCAGAAAAGTGCCTTTGGAATTAAACTGGGTCTATCCTATGAATATATTGTTATTTTTAAATGAAAATACCACATAATAGACAAGTCTGGGTTTGGTGCCAGACACTGCATTCAGCTCTGAATACAGAGCCAGACACACAGAGTCTCATTCAGGCTGCTGGTAACAACCTCAGAACCCCACGCCCGTCCCTCGCAGGTATTTGAGCTGCAATGACTCAGAAATTGAGGGTTTTGTTCAAGCAAAGGCTCTCACCTGAGCAGTTCATTCTCCAACAAAACCCTGCCCTGCCTACAAAGCCAGCGGGGTTAACACCATGTGGAACAGCACAGGCAGTGAAAGATTTCTCTTCCCACAGTAGTTTAGAGCCTTCAGAAAGATTTTTCTACACCAAAACCTTATTATCCCAAGTTATTTTTTTTTCTAACTTGGGGACATTTTGCTTTGAATAAAATTTATTACAGTTGAACAGCAGCAAAGCAAACACAAGAGTTATAAAGGGTGTTCTTCCACTTCCATCACTGTCACCATCTCTCCAAAGTCACTCTCAACTTCAGCACATTTGAAGATGAAGCCTTCCCTTGGTTTTCTCCCAAACTACCACAACAGATAATTCTCTTCATATACTCAAAAAATATTTTCTGAAGCCCACCTTAAAGGGCTGAAATTGATTCTTCCCATTAATGAGCTCATTAAAACATGGCAATTGTAAAAGGATAATTGTTTCACGGCCTCCTAAGGATTCCCTTCTGGAGAAACTCTTCCAGAAAGCCAGAGCTGAGCTGAGCTGAGCTGATTTATGTTTCAGAGCCAGGGTGACTCAATAAACATTCACCCCTGGAGCTTCAGTCTGAGCAGGGGACAGAGGGGTCTTGTTGCAGAATGGATGAAGGCAAATGGCCATGGGTCATTAGAACGGCTGTGCGAGCAAGGAGGGTAGGCAGGAGAGCAATAGGCCTTGAGCAAGAGTGAAAAGTGCTGGGTTCGTGGTACGTGACTAAAAGCAGGTGCTTGGCAGCCGAATCGGCAATATGTGACAAGGACAGTGTAACCTTGAACGTCAGGAAAACAATGAAGAAGAAGGTTGTGGGTAAAGTAAGAAGGGAGAACCCTGGATGCTCAGATTGCAAGAGAGGCGGAGTGACACAAAACCAGCAGATGGTAGCTTAGCCAATAGTAAAATGACTAGTAGGCATAATGAACAGTAACTATATAAATGTAGTGTGAATTAGAAATAAAGTTGAAGCTTGCTTTATCATTCACATTGAATCGACTGCTTGTCTTCCTTCACCATGGCAGGGACAGCTCAAGGAACAGTGACAGAACCAGCAGGATCCCAGAGAAATGCCCACTCCCTCTGCCCTGCCTGGGCAGCTCCTCTGACACCCACCCAGGGGAGAACAAGGTAAAAGGACTTTTCGACACCCAGCAATTCCCTTGTTCAACTTCCCACAGGCTGGATCTGAGTCCTGCCAATCCAGGACCAGTGCTCTGCTTGGGAACACCGTTCCACAGAATACACTGGAACCAGGACCAGTGCTCTGCTTGGGAACACCGTTCCACAGAATACACTGGAATGCACGCAGGTGAGGCTGGAGGAGCACACAGCTGGCTCCCCCCTCCCACCAAATCCTTTACCTGGTCCCAAAGCAGCCGTGCACAGCCCTGCTCCCTGCACAGGCCACGGCTCCCGGCTCCGCAGCACTGGCACTGGCACAGGCTGGCAGTGTCAGCAGCTGGCGGTGTCACCAGCCAGGGCCACAGCGGCCCCGTGTAAGAGACGGTCCGAAGACCCTTTTCATCTGCCTCACGATCATCTACGGACTGAGAATGATCCCCCCTGAAAGAACAAGGGCAAGAGGACCTCATGAGAGTCCTGGCCAAAATTAACGTGAGATGACAGCTCTACAGGTGTGTTCGCTGGGAGGCCGAAGCGTGAAAGGGTCGGAATGTCCCAGACGCTTGTGCCTGCTTAGCCCAGGAACAGGTTGTTTTGGTATTGTTCCTCCATCATCCAAGCGAGAAGGGACTGGAGCGTGGNCCCCGTTTGTGTTTCTTTTGCACTCTGAGATTCGGGTAACGAACCACCACGAATCCTGCTCTCTGTTAGCGGATCGTGACACCCCGCCAGGCTGCTCCTCCTGCTCAGAGCTCCCCACAGCCCGCTCCCCCAACAGCGCCAGGAGGGCAGCTCGACAACAAGAGAGCACAGCAGAAAGCAGTCTGGATTCATGTTTATTGAAGCCAGTAATTAAAGACGTCCTCATTTTGCCAGCACTAGAAAGCAAGGTTCCACATGACTGCATACTGCACCTGGTTAAAGCCATACAACTGGACTAGGGTTTGTTTCATACATTTGCAGTCCTAATTGTAAGTTGGAAGAAAAACCAATAAACTTAGTATACAGGACAGTGAACTTTCATTTACAGCATGTATATTGTTAAGTTCACGATGTACAGAGCAGTCACTTTCAACGTAGTTAAATTAAATAAAATACAAAATTCTGTTCAGTTTAAACAGGTTTTGTTTGTTTTTTTTTTAATGCCAATAAAAAAGTGCAAACTTAAAATCAAGCAGCATAACCACAGCATTTTTATGGAGGGCCAATCTTTAAAACTTTTCTATTTGCTTCAAGTTGAATGCTTTCATCTTTTGTTTCCTTAGTTTAAACATGAACAGTAGATGCAGTCACTATAATGCATATAAATATAGGCATATAATAGTTTAAACAGTCTACCATACGAGTGTATCTGCAAATAAAATGAAGTTTCACTTGAAAATGTAAAGGCTGTTTGCATTTGGCCTTTGGTTCCAATGCTTGAAGACACCAGAATAACAACTGTGCAGCTCACCAAAGCCGGCAGGCTCCGGCACCCACAGGATGCTACATTACCCACACCTCTCTTCAGTAAACTAGGAGCATTCACTTGCGCTCACAACTGCAAATCTCTCCCTGTTTATCTCTGCAGAGCTGGTAAGTTATCACCCAGTAACAGTTTTGATCCATTTTAGTACACGGAACGTTTTTATGCATCTGGAAAATACTTCAATTGTAAGGTTTAGCCACATTGCTAGAAAAGTGCTCATCAGGTTAGGTGACCAAAAAGGCAGTTTCAGACTGAGGTTTTCAAACCATCCCATTACAATCCCACACTTCTTCAGTTTTCCTGTCCCGTTTTTGGTGGTTTGGTCTCCAACCCCACTTCTCAGTGTCAGGAGGACAGTGTGTCATTAATTACCTCTGGTGTGGTAACCTGCAACTGGCAGCCGTTCCACCAGGAAGTGCTTCCACATCCCCACCAGCCAGCCACAGCCTAACTGTTCTCTGGACAACTGTGTAACTTCAGGTCATACCATTTATTAAAAAAAGTAAAAAAAAAAAAAGAAAAATATAGTATTTTCAACAAAAGAACTGGCACAAGTAACATACTCATGTTAATGTTTGTCAAAGAGGCAAGTAAATACTCTTAGCTTTCTAGATGTGCAGACAGACTCACACGAACAGCCTCCTGCTGGGACAGAGGGGTGCAGTCAACACCCAGCTCCGTGTTAGTGGTCAGTCGAATTCCGTAGAGTTCAGTAACAATATATATTAGGGGAGTTATATCCAGACATCAGATTTAGTACAACAAGTTCATATCAATAAAAAGTAAACTCTGTATAATTCAAATTGTGGTTTTTCCCTTCAGCATTAAGAGCACAGCATATGCTTGGTATTTCTGATTTCTAGTAGTGTGTCCATGAACAAGCATAGCGTGTAAAAATCAAAGTGCCTTCAGTAACCACAGCAGTTGTGTTGGGACAGAATGGTGCTGCTTGTGACCACGGACAGGGCTCCCCTGGAGCAACGGGGACAACCACAACCCATCTTTCCAAATCAAATGCTACGCAAAAGAAACACAAAACAGCTTCTTCAGGATGTCCATCGTCTACACATTCATACTTTTCAGGTTACCTTCAGAATTGGAGCTGGCTGCACCTGCAGCAGATGGGGTTGGAACTAGGGCCTTGGAAGCTTTTTTTCAAAAAACCTCCACAGGTGTAAGGCAGGAATCCGTTTTAGCTTGGTAGCTAATATTTAGTTACAAAAAAAGTACGAAAAAAAAATACTGAGAGTGTTCTGTAGCACATTTCACTATGGGAAAATGATCCGTCACCCACCATTCTTCACAGGCCAGCCTCTTGGCATAAAAAAGGCAGAAGCTATCAGAAAACAGGATTTAAAATTAAATACAAATCGCCAAACTACTGTTTTTCAAATAAAACCAAACAGTGACTGTTTGTACTACAGTGCACAATAAGTTCAAGCACCTTCTAAGGACACATCACAAACTGTGCCAGGCACTTTGAGCTAAACAAGTTTAGTTTCTCCCTTTGTCAGCTACACCAGAAAGGGCATCCACACTCTTAAGACTTCTTTAAAAACTAAAACAAGATTTATAACAAGAATAAATTCCCATGGTTCTTAGTGTTTGGCCTGGAATTCTCCAATGTAAAGTAGTCTTTTAAAAACATTGACTATTTACCCCCTGTGAAACACAGGATTTGACAACATTGCTCCTCTCCAGTCAATCCAACATTCTGGTTTCTCGCTGTCCCAAATCTGTTTCCCCTTTCAGGGCTCCATTCCCCACCTGGGCTTCTTTCCCCCATTAACGCAGTTCCACCACCAGCGCTCCAAGAACAGAATGCATTGCAAACATACGAGTAGCCAATTCCAGTAACTCTGAAAGAGGGTTCCGTCCTCTGTCTCGCCTCGTGTGCAGTCAGTAGTACTTCTAAAAGAATTCTCCGTTTCGCTTCTCCGTGTTCTTCACAACAGGAAATGCAGCTGCACCTGCTTCACCTCCAAACCAAAAGAATTGCCCTATATAAACTCTAAATGGTTATCTTATACAGAGGGATTTATATGCAAACTTCCTGAATGTGCACTTCTTACTGGGACAAGGCAATGATGGAGTAAGCTCATTTCCCCTGCCCCGAGAAAACTGATAGCATCTGCCATAGCAGAAAATTCCTGGTCTTATCAGATCGCTGTACAAAGTTATTTGGTCATTGACACCTGCCCTGCCCTGCCCCGTCAGGCCTCGTTCTCTGTCGGGGCAGAGTTTGTTGGTACCACGGGCTCGGGCTTGCGGGTGATCCTGTCCAGCTCCTCCTGAGCGTTCGCCAGAACTGTCTTTTGGCCTAGAAAGAAAAAGGACACAAAGCAATCGAGTCTCAATGAAATGTTTTAGCCAAGAAGCACAAGTGTGCAAAAAATCACCTTTAGATGACAACATGTGACTCATTTCTCGTTATTCTGCCGCCTCCCCGAGGCACAGAGCCTGGCCCGAGGCAGGGCATTTTCTGTGTAAAAACCGATAAAGACTCAGGTTTGATTTACTTTAAAGAGATGAACTGCTGAACTGCACAGCAGCAAAAAGCACACCACCACCAGTGATAGGTTTTACAGCATCCAACATCTTAAAATAACCACATTTGGAATTTTCCTTCAAAATCAACCATACCCAATTCTATTATTAGCACTGACAGCAGGGACTTTATTTAAACCCAACTTTTAAGCACAAGGTATGTAGGACACCTGCTAAAAAAAACCCCATTTGTTTGGTCGCACTCGTACTCGCCGCGCTTGAATATGAAACGAGTACCAGGGAGAACTCTCATATCTGCAGCCAAGGTTTCCCTTAAGAAGTGGGCAGGAATTGCATATTCATGTAATATCTCCAAGCAGTCCTTTCAAAGGACTTCTGCAATTGGAACCAGACACACTGAAGTATTTCATGGAAAGGCATATCTTACATTTTTACATTGGATTCGAAACTTTTTAACAATTCCCTAACTGAACCATCAGCTTACTGCTGTGATTCTGAAAATTATAAACCCACAGACAAATTCATCACCAAAATTGGAACAGCATATCCTAATGCATGGAGCATACAAGCATTTAAGATTAAAAAGCTGTATTTTTAGACAAAAAGTAGATTATATAACCATGTACAGCTTCCTTACATAGCCAAAGAATTTAACAAGCATCTGTTTTCCAGCTCAAATGTGTGTGAAATATTAGGTGGATTTTTTCCAGGGTACATGCTGAAAACATTAGGAAGGCAAGATTTGACTGTTAGAGATTTAAGTGTTTTTTTCCAAAGTACAAAGACATAACCAAGTTAAAAGGTCACCCTTAAGCACTAGGAAGGTTTCAGACCTAAGCACTGCTCACAAGCCACAGCACTCCCAACAGCACCTACTCAGCGCAGGAGTACTTAAGCAAAATTCAGGAATGAGTACATTAACTAATGTACTGCAACAGAACTCAAAACACAAAACCCTTCACTGCAGACTAATGGCAGCTGCAGTGAAAAAAGCCTAAACCCTAAAACAACAAAAATTGTGACTTGGTTTTTTATGCTTTATGTTTTTTATGAACTGGCTCCTCAGGCCTCCAAAGGGACACCCAGCAGTGTCCTGCAAACAGGAGCAGTGTCCTCACCTGTTCACCTCACAGGAGAACACTCCCAGCGCAGGGGAACACCCCCTTCCCCCATGGGGGAGTGTTGTTTTGAGTTTTGCAGTTTTTCAATGTTTCTCTTTGCTGTAGTACTTTCTCACACATGCTGTTGTAAACATGGCCATGTTTTTGCTAACCGTCCTTGTTGTTTTCATTCCATTCTCCTAGGCGGAGACATGGGATGGATTTGTCCTTTGACCAGTGTGATTGACAGGTGGTAATTTCTACCTCCAATCCACGGTGATTTCTAAGAACATATAAATAAAGGTCAGAGGGTTCTGCCCTCCTTTTGCTGGCTCTTTTTGGACCCTCCTTTGGCTCTCTCATTTAGCTCTCTCTTTTAGCTCTCCTTTTTGGCCCCTCGGCCTGGTCAGCTACGTGTGTTTGTGTGTGTGTCCCTACAGTGCAGGGACATCGACAGGGGAGCACCTTCCAAAGGAGGAGAAACACGAGGAGCTGCTTTGAAGAAAAGCAGAGTTTCCCCTCAGTTCTGAGTGAGAGTGCCCCTTGCTTTCAGTCTCCCTGCATGTTTGCCAAGGACGGTGACAGCCTCGTTCAGCGAGATGTGCTCTGTGCAATTCCCTGTGTTCCCCTTGCTAGATCAGAGTGAGAGCAGGGAACCTGAGTTCTGTACCTGCTGCACAGGAACAGCGAGGGACAGCAGCCTTAGAAATGGCAAGAATCTTCTTGTGAATAGAAATGAAATGACTTTGTAACTACAGAAGCTTATGTGAAGAAAAACAATCCACCACAGAAACAACCAACTGAAGTTCTTTGAAACGTCGTGGTCCAGACATCAAAGAGAGTCCAGACACAAAGGCAAACCAGAGGAATTGCAGAGCAGGGAAAACAGACAGACACTGCAGCACCTGCCCGGAGGGGAGAATCCTCTGGTGAGAGCTGTCACAGCAGAAAGCCACCCACCAGTGAGGCTGCCCGGCACTGCCGAGATCCACAGAGTCTCTCATCCTGGGACAGAATCTCAACGTTTCAGCCTCAGGATATTCACAGCTACGAGGGAAGCAGACGGTCTCTTTAAAGCTGAATATTTTTGTCATCAACCTTCTGAAAACGTCGGGCTCTTTACACAGTTTAGACATTCGAAAGGCTCACAAAGATAATTTTAGCACATTTACTCGCACAGAGGGTGCTGCTGGCAATGAGGCTTTTTCCAGGATGTTCTGCTCAACTCTTGCACAAAGGAACAGGTCAGAACAAGTCCTCTCTTCTGCTCTCACCAGCACCAGGCACCTCACAGCCTCACCAAGAGCCTTGCAGAGAGCAGCACAGAGCCCTTCCCTTCTCAGGACCCCTCAACCGTACCCTGCTTCGCCTCAGGCGTGAGCACAGCAGGTGACAAGGACAGGGACTTCTGCGGCGAGTGAGAGCCGAGGGTTCTGCGCCCCGAGCCAGGAAAGGCACGGGAGCTGCCAGCCTGATGCAGCCAGGAAAAGCCAACCCTGAGCCCAGTCAGGAGAGGAGAACTGCTGGAGCAGGCACTGCAACGGGACAGATCTGCAGGGCTGGGCACGACATTCCCACCACCCGTGTTCAAAACAAGACTCAGCCAACGATGGGAGCTAATGAAGAACCTCGTGGGGAAAACAGAGCTCAGCCTCTAGCGGGAGACTCAAGAGAACTTGCCTGATTTAGTCCAACAAAATCCAGAGAGTTAAGGAAGGATGTATGATTGCTGTCTCTACGTGTTTCGGGAGAGAAGTTATCTGTTCCAATTAGAAGTTAATGCTGACACAAGGAAAAAGCAAAGAAAAAGCCACCTGTTATCTTTGAAAAGTCCTGCAAGGCACAAGCGTTCCAGAAGACTGAAAGAGGAAAGAGTGAAGCCCCTTACAGACCAGTTTAGGAGTTTTCCCTGGAATTGCAGTTACGTTTTAGGTGCTTAGAACAGCCTCCCAGCTCAACAACCACCAGGGTCTGTCCTGACAAGCTCTGCCAAGTCACCCACATTTCATTCCATGAGAGGATAACAGGGCCTGTGGAGAAGAGCCCAATATCACATCTCACATAACCTGCACAGAAATAAACTTAAAAAAGAAGCCTTGGTATTTCAGCGAAAATTAATGGATTTTGATTCATAAAATTACCCATTGTTAACAATGGCACTGGTCAGTATTTTTATTCAGCCATCTGCCCTGTCCAGCTGCTGAAGACAGCAGACACGGAGGGAAGCGTGCCCGAAGGGACAAAGGAGGATTCTGAAAGATGGGATTGGAGGGAAGAAGTTATTTACATAAATGCCCCAAGTGGTAACGATGACAGAACGGAAAACAATGGTAAAGCAAACACACAGGAAACACTGAGGTGACCTGATACAGACTGGAAACCCTCCCAGCAGGAGGCAGAACGTGCATTAAACCGGCTGAATCGTTACAAAAATCCTGCTCGGTGTCTCACAGAGGGAAACAACCCCTGAGCCCCTGCGAGCAGCGAGCCCAGCAGAGGAGCAGCCCCGAGCAGGGCAGGCAGAGCCGTGTCTGCCCTGGGCACAAAGCAAACGGGTGCCTGGGCAGGGGACAGAGCTGGCACAGCCAGAGCAGCCCCTGCTGCACTCAGAGCGGCCCCTGCTGCACTCAGAGCTGCCCCTGCTGCACTCAGAGCTGCCCCTGCTGCACTCAGAGCTGCCCCTGCAGGCCACACACAGCTCAGGGCACAGCCAGCAGCTCCCAACCCAAAGTGCTGCCAGCACAAGGGGCTGCACTGCCCTCACTGACCCCATCACCAAACAAGACCAGAGCTGGGGCTGAGAGACGCTGGCAAGAGGGCAAAACAACGGAGAAATTAAGTGCTGGAATAAGGTCCCTGCAGAGGGGACATTACAGCTCTTATCTCTGAGTCTGTTTGCTTTTTCATCACTAGCCAGGTACTCCCTAACTGACTGTGCCTCAGATAGAAAGCATGGATGAAATAATACCTAAAAATATTTCTAGTTCTGTTTCTACAGAAAGTTATTTTGACCTTGCGGTGAGTAAAACACGACGCCGCATTTGAGGAAGCAGGGGACACCTTTCGGGGTTTAACTGAAGAGGGCACTCTGGATTTTGAAAGAATTAGTTCAGTATTTTTATAATACAGATACAATAATATTATATAGATAATATATAATACAAAACCCCTTTTGTTATCTTCATACTAAATAAACTTAAATAAAGACAAAATGACAGAATTCATCACTCTGAAACAAAACACACAAAAAAACCGACACCTGACCTGCTGTGAGTCCAATTCTAGACATTTTTGAGCTTTCAGACCATGGACTGTCATATAAACTTTCCCAATTAAAAAAAAATTAAAAATGCCCACACTCCAACTGCCTCGATTCTCCGACTGACAGAGCCATCAGTGTGGCTGCCAGCTGATATTTCTCATTTCTGATCAGAGTGTCTGGGCCTCACCCTCCCCCTCAGCAGGAGGAACTGTGGGTTTGGCATCACCATTAATTCTGGGATCAGAAGAAGTGCATCTATCAATAATTTAATATGAAAGAATTCTGGGGGGAAAGCTCCTGAGCATTCAGTGTGATGGGAATGCCAGAGTGAACGGGAACAGCCAAGGAATCACAGCAGCACATTCAGTCTGTCAGGTGGGCGCTGCACTTTACAGCACCGAGGGCTGGGCAGGTACCGAGCACTCTGAGAGGATTTTTCATTCTCCCTGAGCTGCTGCCATTGTTCCCCAGCAGGGATCTCACACAGTGCCCAGAACGCACCCATTTGTCAGTGTTATCAGCTGCGCTGGGTGGCAATAAAACACTCAATAATTAATGAGAGAACACTTCAAGCTGTCACAAGCAGTAACTCAGCTCAGATGGAACTCTGGGGAGATTTCAATGGTTTCACTGCTAACTCCAGTCCAAACCCAAAACACTGCAGCTCCTTCACAACACTGAAGGGTCAAGAAAGGAAAGAATTCCAAAGCTGAAAAAGAAACCAGCACTTTCAGCATGGGATCGAGACTCCAGTGTCCCCGGAATCCCAGCAGTGCAACGTCACTCAGTTGTACCAGGCTGAACAGCAGCCCTGGCGTGTGGAGTTGCAGCCGTTACGTTATTTTTTTAAGGATATTTTGGCACTGCCATCTGTCCAGGTCTGTCACTCTCCTGCCCAGTGTCAGAGACACACCCATGCACCAAATAAACGATGAGAAACAAGCTGCAGGAACGAGGCCAGTACCTGATTTCTTGGCTGTACTCTGCACTCCTCCAGCACCAGGACTTCCAGGAGAGCCAGTCTTTTTGCTCAAGAGGCTGTTAAAGAAACTAGCCAAGACACCTTCACTTGCAGCATTATCTAAATAAAAACACAAACACAGATCACACAGAACACTTAGAGCTGGTAATTGTAACTTATTTTCACATACATACAGATCCCTCACTAACCAAGGAAATAAACCTCAGCTCTGAGATCTGTCCTTGCTCAGTTTGAAGAGCCCAGTCCTTTGCACAGCTTGGCACAGGCAGAGATGGCTGAAAGCACATTCCTGCTTTTCTAGAATGGTGGGGGCGTGTCACGACATTTTAATCTAAATATTTGTATGCTGAAAGTTTTTAATAAATGTAGAAGCCAAGGACAAGGTTATTAAGTATGGACATGAAATTCAAAGGCTGATAAGCCCATTAGAAACTGCACAGCTGTTCCCGAGCAGCCTGTCAGGCCACACTGCTTCTGACACACCAAAATTTGGCAATTCAGCAACAGGACAGGAGCCAGAAGGGCTTTTACCCCCCGGGAGTGAGGCATGGCCCTACAGTGCACAACAAACCCAACACGGGCCCTGCAGCACTGCAGAGTGCCCGGGGGGCAAGAAACCCCTCAGAGCCACGGGGCTGCAGCCCAGGGAACGGTCTCAGCTCCACATTACTCCATCTGCTCCAGCAAATGCCACCCCAGAGCGGGTTTGGGAGAACAGCACTCGCTGCAGACTCCACAATAAGGGATATGAGGCACAAAGCTGGAGTTTAAAGCAGCCTCCACCCTGATCATCCAGCTGATGCCCAATAAATGTATCTAGGCAACTTAAGGAAATTAGAATATATTTGACCTCTGTCTGACTGCTTGGCAGTAACAGAACTCTGTTTCAAGTCATATAAATGACCAGAATTTTATCAATCCTAAACTACCTCATAAATTCATTTCTGTTATTAAACTACTCTATCATCAGTGAATAAATCCCCCAATGTTTCTAGAGAAGAGGATTCACTTTAAGGGAAATAACACAGTATACAACAGTAAAACGCTCGTTCGTACTTTTAATATTTGGATCTGGTTTCTTAACTGATGTGATTGGTGAGGCACTGGGGACATTGGCGGGACCAGCTCTGCCTTGAGTTCTTGGGGATCCTGCAGGGCCTCTTGCAGGAGATTCCTTGAAAAAAGTCCAAACCACACGAATCAGGGAGGAACTTCAAAGGATTAGTTATACAAAGCAGGTTTAACATCACATTCGTGTTACTTTTTCAGCCTTTCTATTGGCACTGTAGAGATGCACAGTGGAGAGAGAAACCAAACAAGCACCCAGCACATCAGTTATTCTGGAGATGAGCCTCCACTACAGGCAAGGCTGCATCACTGCAGGAAACGTTCAGTTCAATAATCAGATGTTTCCACAGTGAATTGATAAGCAACATTTGAAAATACTGCCCCATTATCTATTTACTTCCTGCAGTTCGGGGAGATGATGTAGGTTACATTTAAATCTCAATGGGGCCCTCTGCAGGTTAGAACCGTTCCCTTCTCCCTGGAAGGAAACAAAACACCTCCTACGCTTTTCCTTGGATCTACTTACCGATGCTCTTGTAGGCGTTGCTGGCTGTTTGGCAAGGAACGACTGCAAAAACAACACATTAAGCATATTAAATACATTTCAGAAAATACAGAGGAATAAAATACAGTGAAGCTGAGTAACCATTAATTTATTTGATCTTTTTCCCGATATTTACAGGATGCCTCTGATATTTCTATACTTCCCAACGCTGCCTCTACAGGACTGAGCTGCAGGGAGTAAATAATTTGGGCCTTTGTCTCTCACAGCCAGTCCAGAACTCAAAGAGAGCCCAGCCTGTAACCTCCAGGACATTTATAATCACCTGTACAGGGAAGTGTGGCTGTATTTTTTAAACTATAAAGAAAATAACAAGTTACAGCGTAGCCAAATCTGACACACTGAAGTCTTTCAAGCCTTTGGCTGTAAGAAAACTGCAATGCTCAGATGTTGAATTTTAAAAGTATTTCTGTTTCACAGATCAATACAACTTTGTGGTGAAATCCAAATTCTCTTCTTCCTTTTCTCCTCTAACATGTAAATTCTTTCTGTTCTCAGTGTATCTTCCCCTCAACTTGCCAAGACAAGCCACCTCATTTCCTACTTGTATTTTTTAGAGTCAAGTCTTGCTTCACAATTACATCTGAATCTGCAAAGCTGGAAAACAGCTCGCTGGTGATTTAAATGAGGAATGCAAAGCTAAAGGCCATAACAAGGGGGAAATCAAAGTCCAATCTTGCACAGTAAGGACCCAGTTTCATTCTTTATTCTTACCTGCTGCTTCATAAGAAACACTTGCTCATCTTCTGCTGCCAGCTCTTTATCATGGACTAACTGTCGAACGAAACATTTTGTTGTTGTAAGTAAAAACTGAAATTACTGTAACTGGTTTTATGTTTTGGTGACCAAAAGGGAAGAGAGAGAGGCAAATCTTTAGGACCATTATTCACTTTTTTTTTAAACTGTTCTTTCACATTTAAAATAATAGTAACATTAACAATGTTGTCATTAAAAAATACTGTAAAATAAAAAATAGTGGAGCAGACTAACAGTGATGCCTCTGTCCTACTGAGGTGAGCACTTGGTAAAGAGTCACATTCCTCTTTTTACGTTTGGATATTGATCTCATCAGCATCTCTTCAAGGGCCTGAGATGACCTTGCTTTGCCTTTGCACGGTAACCTCTGTGCCGTGTGAGAACAGATGTAAATGTCCTACAAGAGGATTCTCCATTTTCTGGCTGTGTTCCTGCCCCACGCATGCAAAAAAGGTAAAATGTAAAACAGCTATTCCTGGCCTGCCTTTCATTCCATAAGGTGAATTGTTTCTGGGTTTGCTCACAGTATTTTAAATAACTAATAAATGAGAGCTTGATTCACATGTCTGGATTTAAAAAGAGAAGTTACATTTATATTTGGAGTTCTTCAATATTAAGAGTCCTTAGCAGCCATTCACCAAACTCCATTTGTTGGGGCACAGGAAGAAACAGCCCCTTTTTACCTTTCTTACAGGAGGTTTTACAATGAAGTCCTCATATGCATCTTCTGGTTTTACTGTTGTGAAGTTTTCATGTAAAATGGCAATTTTCTTCTCATTGTCCCAACCAGCAGGTCTGTAAAAAGGAAGAAAGCTTTGCCTTTTCTGTCACTTCTGCAGAGCTCGTTTATTTACAGCTCTCTACATAAATAAGGCAATTTTCCTACAGGCCAGTCCCAATTCTCAGCTCAATTCCCAGGATACAAAAACTGGAATGGCAGAGTCTGAGTCAATATGCTCCAAGTTGCTTTTTTAATTTGGGATTCCTCAAGATTTGCATACTAAGCTTTTGAGCAGCGAACCATTCCGTTTATTTTTATATCCATGTTCCATGCAGTGCAATAAAGCCCAGTGTGACACCGTGCTGCCTGCCCAGCTGACTCACATGAAAACTGCGTCCTTCTCTACCACCAAGGCAGGCGTGGAGAACTGGAAACCGTAGGTTTTATGTACAATGTACTTATACAGCAGGTCAAGGTTCTTCTCCTCCTTTACTGATGTATAAATCAAGGCAGCCCCATCTGAGCTTCTGTTTAAGGAAAATGATGCAAGACAGAGTTTCTAAATTGCAATAAGAAGTTCAGAGCAGGAGTTAATAGATTTAGAGCTGCTAGACTGAGCTTTGAGAAGCAGTTCCAGCAGAACTACAGGAATTCAGTATTCCGGGGGAGGAGGGGATGTAACAGGGCAAGGCTCATGGCACTTTGCTTTGGCATACACAGAAGTTATCCATCCTCCCAGCCCTACATGGACACTGCATCCTACTTAACTTGGAAAAAGTCAAAATCTTAATACACAGCTTAGATCTCAGGCTTACACAGAACTGCAAATTCTGAGGGGAAAACCAAGAACAAACACTTCACAAAACGTACAACCAGTCCTTTGTAAAGGGAAAAAAGCTCCAAAACCCATGCACAATTTAAAAACTATGAAACATTTTATACATCCTCAACATTTCCAAAACAACAAATGCCACACAGATCTAACTAAGGTTAGGTACATGTAGCACATCCCCTAACAAATAATTAAATACCAAGCAATCTTGGAGTGCAATTTCTTGGATTAATTTTATGTGTAATTCAACAGGAAAAGATCTTTTCTTGCTCCCAGGTTAGAGGCACTCTGCCGAGCCCAGGAAAGGATACACTGTAAGCAGAATCTGCGGATGTGTGACTGGATGAAGTCAAAGTGTTCTTCCCTGTAGTCGTGCTCCTTCTCCAGGACACTCACGGCATCACACTGGGACAGGCAGGAAAACAAACCAGAAACACCCAGGCATTGAATCCCTGCACATCTTAAAACTCCTTCTTCAATCCTACACACTCCCACCACATTTACTGTGTGTAGGATTCTCTGTGTCCGCTCGACGGTCGTTCGGGACAAACTGAGATCTCTATGTTGAGGTTTTAGGACATGAGGTTTATTGCAGAGGGCGTGGGGAGAGAAAGGCTTACCTGGAGCTGCACGGCGCAGCTCCAAGCAGGCCAGAGCAGAGAAGGAAGAGAGCAGAGTACAAGGAGCAGAGCAGAATGCCAGAATGAGCGTTTACAATACAATAAATCATCTTCTGTGTTGAATATTCTGATTTCCATTGACCAATCTAGAATAAGCTACAAATCTTACAACATTTGCCTACAGCCTAGAAGAATCATTGCATTAGCCTATGGCGTTACATTTTAAACTCCAAAAGTTGCCTTTTGGACCCTTTGATGGGTTTGCAGGGTCTGCTCTGACCCTTGGACCTGTTTGCAAGCCGAGGGCATTGTTCAATCAAATGGGGATTACCTCCAGCCGGCTGTACCATTGTTCTCCAGTTGTTCAGTAACTGGGGTTGGGTAACTCAAAGCTTGTCTTCATTTCAATCTCACCTACAATTTTTGCCAGGTAATCATATTTATACATTTTCCCTATTCCAGCTTCCCCAACAACTGTGAGTCTCTGGTTCTAAAACACCGCCGATAAATCAAACGCTAAAGTAATTCACACATAACTGATAAAGTTATTACTACTCCACAAAAGTTAAAATCGATGCTGATGGCAGAAGATCACGTGTAAAACAAACCCCTTCGCTGTTAATGCAGAATTCATTTTGCAGGTCTGCAGGAGGCATCCCTTCCAGAAGAGGAGAATGAAACCCTTGAGAGCAGCAAGGGAAGCAGAGCTCACCTTCGTGCACACGACCAGCACGGGAATGCCCAGGTTGTGGGTGAGCACGTTGTCTCCGAGGGGCAGCGACACGTGCTCGTCCTCCTGGCCAGACGCGGGGCCTCTCCTCTGTGGGGATCCTTGGTAGCCTTCCTCAGGTTCTACATACTCCTGGAACTCCTTTATAACTATGAAAAGAGAGAGATTCTTAGGGTACAAAGGAACTCATTATTTTAAAACCATAATTAATCTACAACTAACTAGAAATCCCAAGGAGTTTTTGAAACTTTTATACTACATGAGAACTGACTGCAAGTTAAGCCTTGCTGCCCTTTCCAGCACCACAACTCTCCTGCATCAGAACTTACAGGGAGCTGAACCAAGTGGGATCTGCAGCCATTACAAATAATCACAATTAGCTGCAGAGCTATAGCATGTACAAACGCATATTCCTGAACATTTCATTTCAGGGCGGTTGACAACAGAAAACACAAATGTGGTTTAGCTACACAGCCTACACCCTGCAGATTGTACCTCTTGTGGAATAAAGCAAGGTGAAAACACAAATGTACACAGAAAACACCAACCTGAAACAGCCACTTTTTCTTACAAACAACAGCTTTAGTTCCTATTGCTCCACATTCCTGTTGCAGGCATCCAGTGCTGCCTGTGCTGCATAAATACAGACTCAGGGATGTCCACGTGCTGTCTGAAGAGACTCACTTCTATTCTGGAAAACTACAGTGGGGTCCAGAGGACACCAGGGGCTTTTTATGTTTTCAGTATTTTCATTTCCTGGCAGCAGTGAGTGTTCCAATGATACTGAATACCATCAGATACTGAAGCACCTAAGGAATAGTATAAAGGCCATTCTGGAGATGCACTGTGAGCCCACACATGCTTTATCACATCTGGGCTGCAATCCACACTCTAACGTCTTTTACTCAAGACCAAAGGCACAGAGCAGCCCAGTCTGTGTCCTGGATGTGGCTGCTGCGGGCACAGCACTGCCCTGGGGCCCCAAAGCCTCCTCGTCACTCAGCCATGAGGAGCCCTCACGGGAAGAGCCAAGCGAACTCCATGAGCTGCTCCCACAGAGGCACCTTTGCTTAGAACAGTGGGAGCAGAGAGACTGTGAGGACAGCAAGGAAAGCTCCTCGGAAAAGCCCCCAGTCTGCAGCCCAGCCACACGGAGGGGCTGCTCAGGACATCCTCCGAGCGCCAGGGAAGGAACTGCACTGCCCTGCAGGCTCCTGAGGCTCAGGAAGCGCTAACACCTCAGAGAAGTTTCTTATACAAATCTTGCAAAAGGAAGTCACGGTGCCTTTTCAAAATAGGAACCATTCCTGCAGTAGAACGGGCGCGTGGAAGGAAGAACAAATCAGAAAACTCTTCTGTTCAGGGCTGCACAATCTACAATGTTCAGCTGAAATATAAAATTGTGATTCTTGTGGAAAAGAAGAGAGCTCCATTCCAGAGCAAAGCTTAAAAACCCCAGACTAAAGACAGACCACAAGGCTTCCAGTCACCAATTCAGCATCTGCCAGAGTGCAAGGAAATACAAGTGAGAATGAATGCAGTTGCTGTGAACGTGGGGAGGCAGTGCCTTCTGGTGGAGAGGAAACAGCAGTGCCCCAGGGACGCTTCCCCCAGGACTGCTCCTTAGTCAGCGACAGCACATCAGAATTCCATCATACACCCTGCCCATTCCTTGTGTTTACTGTCTCGCTGAAAGCATTTAACCAGAAAAGGGCTTTCTGAAGCACCTCTTTACATTTATTAGCTTTCCCATTACCGTTTGCTGCTGAGGCCGAGTGTATTAGAGCAGTTTAAAGAACCCCATCTGCATCTCCCACATTGCTCCAGATGAGCCTCTCTGACTTAATCACACAGAAAAGAATATCTGACAATACAGCTCTCAGTGTACCACAGCACTGCAGTCAGACAGGATTCCTTTCCTGGGTTTCCTTCATAACAAAGCAAAAGAATCTTTTCTTTACCAAGGTATTTGGGAGCACAAACCCCTTCAAATTTGGGGAATAAAGGCCTCGCCTGAAAAGTGCAACACTCGGCAATATCAGAAAACACAAGGTGCTCTCAGAATTTTAGTAATGTAAATATGAGCAAATGCAACGTGGGTACTTCAGAAGTCTGATGGCTCCATCCCCAGGAATTTTATCCTCATGAATTTCTGCTGAATGGGAATGAAGAGCACAATCCCAGAGAGCCACGACTCTCCCCAGGACCAGCAGCAGCACCAAGGCCACACCTCACCCAGAGGGGGAAACTCTTCCCTGGGAGCTGAGCTCTGGGGGTTGCTCAGGGTGCACCTGGCCCGGATCAACCCCAGCCAGGCACTGAGCAGCGGACACAGCCCTGGAGCAGCTCTGAACTGTAGGATTCTCTGTGTCCGCTCGACGGTTGTTCGGGACAAACGGAGATCTCTATGTTGAGGTTTTAGGACATGAGGTTTATTGCAGAAGGCGTGGGGAGAGAAAGGCTTACTTGGGGCTGCACGGCGCAGCTCCAAGCAGGCCGGAGCAGAGAAGGAAGAGAGCAGAGTAGAAAGAGCCATGCAGAATAGAATGCAGAATAGAATAGAATGACCAGAATAAGCATTTGCAATACAATAAATCATCTTCTGTGTTGAATATTCTGATTTCCATTGACCAATCTAGAATAAGCTACAAATCTTACAACATTTGCCTACAGCCTAGAAGAATCATTGCATTAGCCTATGGCGTTACACTTTAAACTCCAAAAGTTGCTTCTTTAGACCCTCTGATGGGTTTGCAGGGTCTTCTCTGATCCTTGGACCTGCTTGCAAGCTGAAGGCATTGTTCCATCAAGTGGGGATTACCTCCAGCCGGCCATGCTATTGTTCTCCAGTTGTTCAGTAACTGGGGTTGGGTAACTCAAAGCTTGTCTTCATTTCAATCTCACCTACAGTTTTTGCCAGGTAATCATATTTATACATTTTCCCTATTCCAGCTTCCCCAACATGAACAAACAGAGGGGACCAGCCAGAGCCTCTGAGCACAGCACCCTGAGCACACGGGAACCACTCCAGCTCAGGAACGAGAGGAAGTGCCTGTCAGCAACAGGCTCAACCGCTGCTCGAGGCTCCCACCCAGCCCCACTCCCGTTCAGAGTTTATCCAAGTGCACCTGTGCCCAGGCACGGGCAAATGCCCCGATGAACACACGGCGCTCTCACCACGTAACAAAGCAGCTCGCTGCAGCTGAAGCATTTCTGTGACACACAGCAATTCCATACCTACCTCCCACAGCTGTTTCTCATTTCAGCTCCACTCTCAGGCTTTTAATGGATATAAGGTTGTGTGGCCCAACAGCTCACAAAATCTTTTCTTTCTCCTTTTTTTCTAGCAAGCTATGAATATTTTCTCCTCCACACAGTTCTAATTGAGGAATCATCTTCTATATGGTATGGAAAACTGCTCTTTTCTTTATTAAGAAGGAGTGAAAATTCCTTTGGTTTAAGGTTTTTGAACAGGAAACACACCTAAGATGATGCACATAAAACATGAGGCCAGACAACCAACAGTTCCTCTGGCAAATGTGTAATATTCTGGTACCCATGGCTAAGGCTGAGCACTCAGAATGGCCTGGTATGTTTGAGAAATTCTCACCAGGTGATGATGTGCCATTAACCTCACACCTCCACTGCAGAGTGCTGATTTATCTACCAAACTGGTGGCTTTTGTAGAGTTTTTCATTGAACACAGCAAAGGAAAGCAAGGTTCCCTGTTCATGCTGCTGCTGTTCACACGAGGCACTGCAAGGGAACTCCTCCAGAAACTGCTGCATCACCCAGGACAGGCACTGCCTGGGAGCAGCTCTGAGACAGCAATCCACAGCCACTCTGAGGTTTGATTGTTGCAGCAACAGCAAGATACTCAGGCCTGGAGAGCTCTTTAACTGCAGTGGGGAAATGCAAACACTACAACCTAATGGATCAACCCCAAAGGCCCTGAACAGCAGAATGAGAAAAGTGAAGAATATTTTTCTGAGACAGTCATTCCATATTTACACTCTATTCAATCGCTTTTAGCTTTTTTGTGCCCTACCTTTATTGATCATTTAAAATTTCGGTCTTGTGCAACGAATTCCTAGACAAAAGATGCTTGGACAAACTAATTGTTTTTATCTTTTAGCTTATAAAGTTCTTTCAGGTCTATGTCAGATCAAAAAAGGAAAAGGTAGACAATCTGAAACTAATTCAGCTTGAAGGGGACAGCACACAATTTACAAAAAAATGTTATTGTGTTTCAATTCTTTAGCTTCAAACACCCCAGAGGCCATTGGTGTAATTGCCATTTCAGCACTACACCTCCTTTCTGCAGTTCTTGACTCTGACAGGCACCTTATCTGCTCTGCTGTCTCAGCCAGGGAGGCAACATTCACATCTCCCCTGACACAACTACTCAAATATGTGTTATTTAAATAGTAATTAATCACCATTGAGCCCGGATTCAATTAGCATAGTTGACATTATGTACCTGAGTTCACATTAAGCGAGCTCTTAGCACGGGCCCTCCAGAGCAGCTCAGGGCTGGCAGGGAGTGCAGGCAGACTGAGCTCCTGGTACATTCCAAAGGCAGCCTGTTGCTTCCATGTGTGTCCTGCCTCCCGTTCTGGAGGCTCTTCAGCTCCAAAGGGAAGTTTCTGACCCAGCCAGGCAGGCCAAGAGCCGGGATCTCGAGCAGCAAACACAGGAGGAGCAAGGGCTGGCTGGGGAAGGGCCCCACAGGCCCGGCCAGCAGAGACAAACAGGCCAAAGTCCAACCGCACCGAGGAGGAGGAGAGAACAAAAGGATCTCGGGGAGCTCCCAGGGCCTCAGCAAGGGAGAAGAACAACCCTGCAGCACTTGCAGTGGATGCCAGCGGGCCAGGACTGGGCAGTGCTTCCCCGGGTTCCTGGTGCTGACTGACAGCCAGGGAAAGCCCAGTGGACATTGGGCTCAGGAGGAGGAGCAGGAGCGAGGGAATGCCCTCAGGTGAGGGCAGCAAACACATCCACCCACGTGGGCTTATGCTGCAGGGGGCTTTATTCAGCACACCCCACCACTCTGCACTGCATCTCCATGTTCTGCCCTCAAGGGCACTTCATTACCCTGGTTTTTACGTATTTGGGCTGTTGCAACCCAGGGACTTCCTTTTGTCAGCGGCAGCCCCCCACAGGAGGCACAGGCAGCAGGATTTCAGTGAGGAGAACTCTGCTGTGTGGCTTTAGGGTGGGCAGCAGTCCCAGGACGTTCACCAGGCACGTGTGCCCCACCCTGCCCACTCCATTGCCCTGACACAGGCACAGGGGCCCTTCCTCAGCACGGGCCATGGTGGCCAAAGTCCTGAGCACAGAGTGGCCCTAGGGACAGTCTGCAGGAGCCAGGGATGTCTCCAGGTGACACAAGCGCACAGAGCGGCCCTAGGGACAGTCTGCAAGAGCCAGGGATGTCTCCAGGTGACACAAGTGCACAGAGTGGCCCTAGGGACAGGCTGCAAGAGCCAGGGATGTCTCCAGGTGACACAAGTGTCCTGCACAGTGCCCCAGAACAGAGGTGGAAGTTTGAGCCATCAGGGCCCTGTGTGCCACAGCTGGGCCAGGGGAAGGCACCAGAGCCAGGCACGGCAGAACCCAGCCCCTCTCCCATCTCCGCTTCCCTCGGCTCCAGGAGAGCACGGACGGAACCAGGAGTTTCTATGACACTTTAATTTAGAACTCTCTGAGATACCACTTTTGGGAAGTCTCCTGAGTGCCTCAGCCAGGCCGCTAGAGCTTTGCCACAGCTCCCTCACAGAGACTGCACTCTGAAGGGAAGGCTGAAAAGCTTCTCTTTTCAAAAGGAAAATTTAAGTGCACAAACTCTCCCTTTCCTTGGATTGCCATAACATTTGCTGTGTCTCAGAAGAGTACAAATTGGGTTAGCTGTTGGATTTTGATCCCAGAACTGCCTTTGCATTTCCCATTCCCAAAAAACTCTCACACACATAAAACCCCCCAAACATTTTCCCCTGGAAACTCTCATATTTGACTTTTTGTTTAAATATAACCTGATGATCAACCCTGGGTGGTTTCAATCATTACATTTAAACTCCAGCTGGCATGCTGTAGGCCCCAGGCTTCTGGGAACATAATATTTAACATTCAGAAAGGATTATCAGCTATACAAATACACCTGAGTGCTCACGGGCCACACAGATCTCACTGCTCCCTGAAGTGACCCTCAGGAAGCTGCCAGACCGTATTTGCAAGGGTTCCACACTCCAGAGAGCCACCAGCCTGGAGCAAAAGCAGCAACCAGAAAAGATCAGTCTGAGTCTACTTCATCTGAAAAGGAATGGAAGTTGCTAAGGTCTTTTCCACTACAGAAATTTATTTTGGAGTAATTCAGCGTGAAAACAGAAAACAAAAAATCTCAAGAAACATTCAAGACTACTTTAGGGGGGACAAAAAAGCAGCTGCAGGATACAATACTGCACCAACGACTGCCTGCCAGTGCCAGATTCTTTCCTGCCAGGGATATGCCAGGAAAGAAGGTTAATTTATACAACATTCCTGAAGTCACAGGGTAGGAATGGCTGCACTGAGACACAATTAGCTGCACCAGCATCACAGCCTGAGGCTCCAGACAAACAAGGGCAAAGAGGCCTCTGGTAAGACAAGCCCAGGATGGGAATGGGACCTGGCTGAGACACCACAGGGAAGTGCACAGCTCACCTCATCACCTCATCACTGAGTTGTGTCATCGTCTTTTAGAAAGTGAATCTGGCATTTTATTGAGTTATTTTTTTAAAAATGCCCTTTTTAAAAATCAAATTACCAAAATCTCATTATTGCCCGGGATTTAGACCAATAATTCACCTGATGTTTTGTCAGCACAGCAAAACTGGAAGAGTTGTTTTAAAGCCCAACACAGCCTACTTGAACTAGAGTTGCAATCACAACTTCAAAGTAATTCTTATCCAACCCATTCTCAAAACACTCACCCAAAGAAATCCATCCAAAGTTGTCAGAGCTAATTAAAAAACCAGCAGGATGCACAGAGACTTACACTTCTGCTCCATGTGCCTCATCTCTTCCGGAGGGATTTTCATCTTATCAATGTGTTCTTGCAAGACACTGGCCCATTTCTGTAAAGACTCCATAACAGTCCAAGGTCTAGACATATCTGCAACAAAGACCACGAGGGTGTCTTGCAGGGATTCAGCAGAAACCGCGAACTTCAGCAGCCCTTTGTGGTACAGGTCTCCATCCAGGATCCAGACGTTGCAGCGCGTGTGATCTGCAAGGGAAAGGCACGGGTGGAGCTCAGCAGATGCCAGGGTTTGGCTCTGCCAGGCTGGGAGTGACCGGAGGGGAGCATCCGTGTTCAGTGCAAGGAGCAGGCCCAGCCACCAGCAAACTCTGCCTGTTTGTGACAGGTTCCTGTGCAAATGCCTGCAAGGGTCAGCAGATGTTTGCATTTCTGGGTTCAGAATATTTTCCTCTCAAAAAAAAATTTCTCTTCTTGGCCTTTTACTCAGAACAGCTCTCACGACAGTTTCTAATTGCTGCACAACAGTCCTGCACTAGAAACGTGCACAGAGAACCCAGAACTCAGGGAATGTGTAAGTGCTGGCCCAAGGTGGCCCTGGCCAGCCCAGCAGGAGACGGACGCTGCCTTCGGTGTCCCCAGACACCCCCCAGAGCTGGCTCCACACGCCCCAGAGCTGGTTCCACACATCCCGGATACCCCCAGAGCTGGCTCCACACACCCCAGACACTGAGCTGGTTCCACACACCCCAGACACTGAGCTGGTTCCACACACCCCAGACACCCCCCAGAGCTGGTTCCACACACCCCAGAC
>VYZT01047544.1:0-17750 GCA_013400735.1 Pomatostomus ruficeps
GATGCAGCAAGTTGCAATATTTTATGGGAAGAGAGGCAAGTGCAAGTGCAAATTGTTGTGCTTTTTGCCTTACTGCAGAGCAGAAGAAAGAAAAGTTTCCTCCAATTCTGCAGGAGTTTGTAGTTCCATATTATACTGCTTGCCAGGAGGTTGGGAGGTAGAGGTAGCAATTTTCATTGACTTCCACCATACTGTGTTTGCTTCATTAAAAAATTACAAATTTGTTGGCAAAAAGAAGTAACATACTGCTAGAAAACATCAAAATTCACAGTGTAAATTCATAACTTAAATTTGTGTTCAAAACTGTGGTTTGTGAATTCTGTCTTTTCCTTTAAAAAAGAGAGAATAGAATAATAAAAATATATAAAGCTCCTATTTCTAGGTAAGACTAGAGATTTTTAAGCTAAATATCCTCTTTCTGATAGTATATCAGGTTCACCAAAATCTTTATTAAGTGAATGGATTCTACAACATTTTAAATGGTAACTACAAAGAGAAATCATTAAAGCATCAATGCCTTATGCAATTATGTATGTCTGATGTTATTTTGATGTGCATTATACAAGGGAAATAATATTTTTTTTCCTGATTAATCTGAAAATACGGTATTATTTCTAATGGGTTTTTGTTTTCTTTTATTTCTACAGGAAGTTGCCCTTGTCCTTGCAGCTATACTGGTATTTTTGTTGGCTTTCTATGCTTTTTTTTATCTTAATGTTTCCAATGAAGTTGACCTTGATCTGGATCCAGATGAAAACTAGCAGATGCAATGAATCTATCATCAAGACTTCTTCAGCTTCAACAAGACTACATAGGAAGACACAGTCCTTTCACTGTAAGACAGTAAATGATGTCATTTCTTGCAGTCCAAATTCAAAAGAAAGTTTTGCAATACATCAGTCACATTCCAGGTCTCCAAAATAAGAACTTATGCCTGGCCAAGTGTATTTGTTTAACACCAAAACCAGGAGCAACAGTACAATATGTGAATTTATTGTTTACATTATTTTTTTCTCAGGCAGAGAACTTGGATGTCAAAAGACAGGTGCTACTATTATCATGGGTATTGATGCTGACTTCACAGGAGGAATGTCTGCCTTGACCAAATTTAGGAATCAGAGCTTCCTAATAACCAAATTAGTTTCCTTTTCCTTTCCCAAAAGAAAGCAGAAATACCAAATTAAAAGTCTTTTCTTCATTTGTGTTTAAAATATATCAAACCCCCCTCATCCTTTCTCTCTTTTTTAATCTTTCTTGTGCATGTGTGCACATGCGTGAAGATGGAAGAAATTGCAGGAAAAAAATATCTTCTTTCAAGCAGTCTGTCACCTATATGGACTTAATTTTCTGTCATTCCAGATTCTGTGTGCCCATATATCTGCAGTAATCTTTTTCGTTCTTTTGCCAACTGTTCAGCACACATGTGTTCTGTTAGAAATGGCACCTGGATGACAGAAGCTCTAATATCCACATATGCTTCTGAAACACAGTTCTTTGCCTCCTGTGCTGTCTGAACTAGTGTAAATAGAAAGTTTAGTGGATGTTGGTTTTAATTAGTGTATTGGTCTACTATTAATATAAAGTCAAAATTGTATTTTAATTATGCTCTTCCTGATGGTTTTGGTATCAGCTTGCTCTACCTGTTAGGGGCATGTTGTATAAAAACATTCCTTTCCAGCTATACAATAATTTTAATCATCTTACTAATGTGAGAGGTTGTAAGTAATAAGAAAACACCTTTTTTTCCCCGGTATACTAATAATTGGTAAATCTTGGCTTCATTACATCCTTCAGTTCTTGCAAAGTACCTTTCAAATTAGGCACTGTAGATAGCATTTTTGTTCCTTTTGATAGCCAGAAGTCACTTGAAGAATTTAATGTGTCAGAGCAGCTGCCGGGAGCTTTGAAATTCTGGCTTCATCCTGTTCTGCTTTGAGTTTGGCATATAACTGAGCTTGTGGATGTAAAGACTGAGTTTTATATTCTTAAAACTGTGGTCAGTCATTCTCTGGCTAAAATTCAGTTCTGATTCAGTTTGATATCAAGAAACACGTAGAGCTGTTGTTGCTGAATGTGGCAAGGAAGTTTAGGCAGACTGACTTTCAGAAAAGTTTTCATAATTCTGAAGTTAGTGAACTAGCTTGCCTTTACCTTTGATATCAATTTCAGAGCTGAATGTTAGGTTTAATTACAACCGAGGTATTTACTGTCTTGTTCCTGAGATGCCTGACTAAGATTTCTTATAGTGATTTTGAAGACAAAGGTATACAAATCACAGCAAATATTATAATGGAGAATATATTTCTTTTAAATTGACAGAATCCCATTATCACCACTTAAGAAACTTGGATCAATACAGTTAATTTTTAAAACATACAGTAACTATGACCATATACATTATGAGTCTCTAAGGATCCACTTCATATGTGTCATAGTCTTCATTCACTTTTTGCAATGCAAAACAACTCCTCTAGAAATTCAGAGTATGACAGTCTTCCGAAAAATATATGAAAGAGAAACATATATATGCAAATATATCTCATTTTCTACTTATGACTGTTAAAGACACAAAATCCTAACATTTATGCATGCATATGACTCATAGTCCGCTACTAGCTGCACACATGACCAAACACTTCGCAACATGCTGAGTTTATGGTGAAGCATTATCTGGCATGTGGCCTAACTTCCAGTGGAGGAAAAAGCATATCACAAGCTGTCTCCTCGGATGTGACATGCCTTTCACTTCACCAGTGCCCAACCACATGTCACAGAAGCTGCAGACCTCTCCTGTTACTCTTTATTAGCAATTTCATGTTCTAGAGCATGCTGGAAGGATTGCTTTCTTAATGTCAGCTTATATCTGAGTCGTGTAGTCTGAGAAAGATGTGTAGTTACTTCCTTCATGCACATCTTCTCATAACCTGCTCTCTCAATTGGTTGTGTTAAAAAGCAAGCAATTCTTACTGTCGAATTGATGAAGTTCCTAGAACAGGAATATTCCATTTCCCATAACTATGAACCAGACCAAATCTGAAGTGCGTATATATGGGATTCTATCCGCTTCCCCAAGGTGTGGCTTATGAGGCCATATTGCCCAAAGTTTGCAATTTGTCTATTGGCTTTGTTTGGATTAGGTCTTTACATTTGCATGAAAGATCATAGAATCATGAAATCATTGAATGGCTTGGGTTAGAAGGGACCTGAAAGATCATCTAGTTCCAAAACTCTTGCCATGACCAGAGACACCTTCTGCTAGACCAGGTTGCTCAAAACCCCATCCAGCCTGGCCTTGAACACCTCCAGGGATGGGGCATCCACAACTTCTCTGGGCAACCTGTTCCGGTGCCTCACCACCTTCAGAATAAAGAATTTTTTCTTTATGTCTAATCTAAACTTACTCTCTTTTAGTATGAATCAATTCCCTCCCTCTTGTGCTGTCACTACATGCTCTTGTAAAAAGTCTATGTTCTTGTAGGCTTCTTTCATTTACTAGAAGGATATTCTCATGTAACAGGAAAATTTCTTTTCGCTTAGGCTAGGTAGACTTCTGTTCAGTGTATGTATAAAAACATGGTAAATATTGCAGCAAATACACTTCTTCTCTTATCAGTACAATAATTCCTAATGAGACATGTGGCTTATTTTGCTCTTAATTATATCTGAGATTGAAATATGCCTTGTGGATTTTGGACCATCTATCTTTGTATGAGTTGCTCAGTGTCTATTTTATTAATAAATGAATTTTTTTTCTATTTTGGTTCTCTTATTAATGTTGAACATACTGAATTATATATACATTTGAAAAGACATTAAAGCACTCTAAACAGCACAATGTTCAGAAGTGAGCTCTGATGTCAGTTTTAGAACATCTGGATTATTTTAGGCAGTTCTAGCCCCTAAACTCATATTAAAACTGAATGTGGCCTGTGAATACTTAAAAGACAATGAAAAGAACTTCCTTTGGCATCCTACGTGATACTAATAGATCAGATCTCTCTGCAGTTGATCCGTGCAGCTCTATCACTTCAGTCTTACAAGATTTCTTTTATTATAAAATTAATAATGTTATATGCTTGTTTCAAAGAAGGATTGCTGATCTAATCATTTACATGGTGAACCTGGCTTAATGAATTTTTTCAAATATATTCACCTGTAGGAAAAGCTAGACATCAGTAGTGTTGTTGCTGTCTGCTCCTGGAGTAAATTGAGTATCTTTCTAGCAGAGGTTGTGGAGGATACCTGTACTGAGTCCTTGTGCTGTGGGTGGGAGGAGATGTCCTGTCTGGAAGAATCTCTGGCTAGGATGGCATAACAGTTGTCCAGCAGTGATTTTGCTCAGTAACTCTTCTCTTTGATCCTGCAAAAGCAGAACCAGCATGTGGACCATCTCAGGACAGAAGCCTTAGTCTAGTATTTTTGCTAGTGCTTCTAGTGAACATTGCCAAGGAAAGGCTCTACCTCTACTACCTAGGAGTCCATCAACATACTTTACTGGAAGCTTAGGAGGCATGTTAAGAATTTCCCTAATAGACCCTAGAGATACATTTAAACTTTTCTTGAAGAATGCTTTAGTTAAAGTTCACTGTTGCATATCATATAGACATCATGTGATTCAGAATCAGAAATAGCTCCTTCCATGCATCAGACTAGCTGCAGCAAGGGCCACACATAGACTGGGAGAGTGGGAGATTGTGCTGCAACATGTATCTGCAGATAGCTACAACTCAAGCAAACTCATCTGTTTACTTAGGTGTCCTCCACAGCAGCTGGCCTAAAAGTTGTGTTTGAAAACACAAGTTTTTGAACAACCCTACTAAAGGAAAGCATAATGAAAGCCCTGCAAAACTGTTCATGCCGCTTCCATGAAAGTTGCTACCATGCAAGAGGCTTATCTGCTGACTTAGGACCAAGTTTGAATGCTTCCATTTTCAAGAAGGAAAGTGTTGCTAGCAGCTCCCAGTAGAGTGATGACTGATAAAGGATTGTGCCTGTAAGGCACAACTGAGCTGGTTGGTGAAGGTTGAATGCATTCAGGACGAGTCTCTGTAGAGGACTGTACTTGAAAAGCAGAGTAGGCAAGTTAGAATGCCAAAAAAAAAGATACTACAGATCTTGATCACATTTCAAGTTCTACTTACAGTAGCATAGTAATTAGTGGTGCTTATGACTAAGGAAATAACAATATGGCACATCAATAAGACAGCAGAAATGTGATGTTGGAACTGCATCCTAAAAGATTTTACAGTGGATTATGCCTGCACTTTGGGAAGTGAAGCCGTGAGATGAATAAATTGGCAAAGATTGTCTGTGATCCTGTGCTTACAATATTTTTCTCTGAAAGAGATGGCGGAGGTGTTTTGCAGTACTTTCCCCCATCATCCTCTTAGTTTGCTGTAATGCATTTTTTGTAAATGTATTTCTTTCTACACATTTCCAGGAGTGAAAAATTATTTTTTTGCAGTTCATCAGTTCATTTAATTGACAGAATCCTCTATTCATCCTTTTATCCCCCCTTAATCACAATCAAATTAGTGGGGAGACAGCCAAAATGTTAGGTACCAGTGTCTCTCAAGCAGATGTCACACCACTATTTTTTAACTCGTTTAAATGAATAAACATGTTAAACTGTGAAGTATTACATTTTAGATTTTTTCATTAAAAATGGGACAATCTGTTTACTGTCCTTAATTGAGACAACAATCCTGGTGGTTGCCAGTTTTGGCAGTTGTAATGATGAACTATAAATATTGGGACAGACTAACTGATGATTGTGGAGGATAGTTCAAGTACAATACTCATTCTGCATGAATACTTTTTTCAGTGCAACATTTTTTCTAACTTCCGTGATTGTTATATTGGTTTTGTGTGTTAAAACCACAAATAAATACCGGACTAGTCAATCAATGGGCTTGATTCTGTTGTCTTATTCTCCATAGCTACAAACAACATATAAGAGCTGTTCACCCTGGACCACAGTTCACGCTTTGCCCAAACTCTCCCTAAAAGGCATATGTCCATGTCAGTTACAAATGTGAGCTACAAAGAGCTTCATTTTGCTGAACCATGAAAAAACTGAGCAACATAAAGATTTTTACTACTCTTTTTGCCATTTCACAAAGATACTGTAGGAATTTAAAATAGCACAGCCACAGGAGGTGAGTATGGAGTATAGAGTTTGGTGACAAACTGACATGATTGTTCTTTCGCACTTCCTCCAGAAACAAGACTGGGAGAAAATCAAAGTAAAATGGCCAGTTCTTCAAGAAGCCAACCAACTCACAACTCACCATGTTGCTCAAAAAGAGCTAAGTCTGATATCAAATCAGAGCTACCACAACTTCTTTTTTGTAGGACAATAAAAGGGCCACAAGGAGATAAAGGTGTCTGGAGCAAAGCAGCTTATTCTTGGACCAATGGGTTATTTATTTAAGTAAGAAAGAAACAGGGTTTGGGGATTTACACAAAGCATAAGTCAGGGTAATTGCTACTGCCTTCATGTGTAAACAAAGTCACATTATGTCAAGCTAGAGTAGCTCTGTGTGTCTGTTAGAGCGTAAAATGTAATTGTTCTGATACTGGCAATGTCCACACTTCTCTAGGGGCACCTTCTCCTGTGATACTATTAGCAGAGAAAAGGGATGTGGAGGGAAATGGCAGGGAAGCCCGTTTGCTGATTTTGCACTCCTAAAGCATCTCTCCTGCTCAGTGGGAAGCTGCTGGTGTTTAGAGTAGGACTCCTGGATTGCTTTGGACAAGCTACAAAAAGAACAGAGCAGAGCTTAACCTATAGGGTGAGTCTTCTACCATTACTGGTGCCTGATTTGTTACCACAAGTAAATAGAAGCTGAGACATTCAACCTCTCTTATTTATGAGATTCTCAGGGAAGTGCCAGAAAAATTGTCTTTTGTTATCCTTTTGAAACTCTTCTGCATTGTTGTTTCCATTACTGTCTGTGGGACTCCTACCCAGTCACAGAATGCCACATTCATGCTTACTGCTTTTTGGTAGTGTGCAGCCTGCTGCCTTATCCTTTTGCAAGGAGGGGCTGGGCAGTGAACTGCTGTCTCCCCTGCTCTCACCTGGCTGAAGCTGGAGAGACCTCAAGTCACTATTACTGTGTAATGTAGTAAAACTTTTTTTGTTTTGGTGAGGACAGCAAATTGTGAATTCAGGGCAGCTTTATTTAGCCTTCCCTGCCTGAGAAACCTTCAGAGCCTCAAGCATGGTGAAAGTCAGTTCTCTGCCTGCTTCCCTTTTGATGATTTCCTTCAGCATAAGACGAGCTAAGGCACTATGCTTGTCTCCTTAAGGCAGGGCTGTTTTAACAACAGTATCGTGGGTTTTTGCTGCTCTAAAGAGCTCATGACTACAGGTGACCATGTTTGTGTTTATCTGTTTATTAATCATAGCCTTTCCTGAGCTGCTTTTCTCAGGCAGTACTCAGGCAGCCTTTGTTCCACTGTATCTCTGCTGCTCCAGTAACAACAGGATGTACTAAACAGAAAAGAGAGTAGAGTGGCTTTTTTAGATCATTACCAAAGATGCAAATTAATTTAAAGTTAGGCAATATATGTGGGGGCATTCTCACAGTACGCTATATAGACTTTTATTTTGAAGAGCAGCCTGTTCTTGTGAATTATATTTGACAGTCCTTGCACTTACACGTGGAGGCTTCTGAGTTCACATTAAAATAAGACAACCTATAAACATGACATAACTGTGTTATTCATGAGAATACATCTGAATTTTTTATTTTCTGATAAACTGATCATCAACTGCCTTTAATTAATGGAATAGTGGCCTTTATTTGTCAGTGGTATTGTTCAGTCAAATATAGCTTCTCATCTGAAATGTTGCAGAATGATAATTACATCACTTTGGTTAAGGGTTACCTCAAAATAAGAATTACTTGTTATATGTGTGACTTTTTCTGAAGACTGCACTGATGAAATTTGGTATGGGTAAATTGGTAAATGCTCCATAGAAATATCACATTGTATGACTCTCAACAAGAGCAATGGTTTTGAAATTTTTCCTTGTCAACGGGTTTTACCTTCTGTATTAGGAAATGTTCAAGTTGATATCAGGATGGAGTGGGAAATGCCTGAAGGACAAATGAAAGGACTAAAATAAATGCTCAAGAGACTATTCACATGCATTATTCAACCTCTTATGTACACACTGCTGTGTCTGGGCTATGTCAGAGTTCTGGAGTGATGGAGAGGCAGCACATCTGAGATAGCCCACTTTGCCTGTGAATGTAGCACCCTCAAACCCACAGTGGCAAGTATTTCTTCTACACTATATTAGGCTCCTATACACAGAAGAGATGTCTCTTACTAAGTTAATTCCTGTCTACAGAAAAGGATAGATTCTGTTTCATATGTTTTTATGGATAGAAAAAAGAAAAAACGTTCCTCATGAGCAAGGGTATTTGAAAACAAGAATCATTCCTGCAGCATGGGAGTTGCACATAGGCATAAAAGACGTTCCATTTAAAAGATAATACAAATACAGAAAGGAAGATTTCATTGATCCACCATTCCTTACAGTACAGATCTCTAGAGTAATTTCCACAAAGCTATTATTCCCCCTATTCCACCCCTAGTTTGGGGATCATCATTGCCAATTCAGAATAAAAAATTATCTTACATTTCCCAGAACTTAGGAAAATTAAAGTATCTTTGTTAAACTCTGAGTTACTCAGTTGCTTTGAAAGGGTCTACCAGAGGGTATTTACAGTAGTGTATAACTCAAAGTGTTGTAGAATAGCAGAAAAAAAAAATATAAGTGACTTTCAACCAAACAGCTACGGAGCTGGCCTGGGGACCTTCAGCACTTCCTTGCTGCTTCATTGCAAAGCCTTGAGGAACAGCTCCGTCACATCCACTCGTTGACATTCATCTTCGTTACTTAGTTTTCCTGTCATTTGTAAAGAATTAAAACTCCCTGGTCATTGGTCTGGAGAAGGCTGGATTTGCTCTTTGCACCTATATCAGGCTTTCCAGCTTGTCCAGATCAAGGCTCTTCATCAGGTTCCTTCCAGAGAGACTTAGCAGTCTGAAAACAGTCTGAGTAGTCTTCCATCAGGTGAGCATTGAGGTAACACAGGATGAACAGACTGAAAAACTGACACAGCCTCCCTTGGAGAGCGAAGTGTTTGCTGAGGTTGTCTGGCAGTGGGGTACCCAATGTGTCAAGTTCTGTATGAAGGGAGAAGCGAACCTGGGCAGACAGATCTCAGGATGCCAGCAGGGATTTGATGCAGATGTTCTGCCAGATACTGCTGCTTATGGACTCCCTCTTTTGGTGGCAGAAACCCAAGAAAACTTATGAGAGGACCCCATTGCAATCTTTTCATGAGTAAGATCATGAGAAGTGTTTCTCATACTAAGAAGGAGGAAAAGTTGTTCACTTCATGAACAACTCAGGATTATAGGAACTGCAAGTGCTACCTATTCTTAGCCTAACAGCAAAGGTTCCTTTGAAAAGCTTCACAAAATTCTATGCACATTACAGATAACTAAACAATATAATTCTTGTAATGAGGAAATTGATGTGACTGGATATGAGATAAAAAAACACATGCCACAATAAAAAACCCCAAATCCCAAACCTCAAAAACATTTCAGTAAGAAATATGCTAATTCTCTTTCAGAGGAACTACAGAGGCCCCAGCTCTGACGGAGTCTGAGGAAGGAGTCGTGCACTACCGATGTCTCCTTTCATCATGGGCTAGTCACAGGGTAACACATCTTTCCACCCAGCCAACAGGAATACTTTAATTAAGTAAAACAGGATTACAAAACACCAGGCTTCCTAACTGCCCCAGTTTAGAGAGCTGCAGAAACAAAGCTCTCAGTTCATTAAATTATAGCTTATATAGATACCCCACTATTATATCCCTCACAGCCAAATATCAAAACCAGATCCACAAGCAACATATTCATGCTCTGTCAAGTTATCCCATGTCTCAGAAGTCTTGAGGAATACAGAGACTCTGTGAGAGATTTTGTATTATGTTGGTCCTCTCACAAGGTGTTCCTTGACCTTAGCATGGGCTGAGAGATGAAGTTGGCAGGCTAATGAGGAGCAAAAAGAGGATAGTCTGTAAAACCTCTACTTTATGCTGGTCTTAATTATTTGGAGACAGATATCTCTGCTGTCCTTGGAGGTGGAATGGGGAATAAAGTATTTCAGGAAAGACACTGTTGTTCCTCTTTGGAAAGCACAGTGAAAAAAGCTTTGGGCCATCTATGTCCCAGTGGAGGAATAATCAGTGATGTGGAAGGCTGAATAGATGGTACTGAAATGGAGAAAGCAACAAGCAGAGCAGGCGCTTCTTCCAGAGCCTCAAATCCACAGCAGTGCCATGGCCTGGAGGAGCAGCACTTCCTCTCCATCTGAATCCCAAGCCTTTGGCCAGTTTGCTCTGCCTCGGAGCTTGGGAAAAACAAACCTTGTTTGACCTTCAACAGCAATTATGCAGGAGGTCTCTCTAAGAATGAAAATTTGCTCTCATGGATGAAAAGAGCTTGAAAAACTATGTAATACGCTCACTCACTGACACTCCCTACTTTTGAAGTGTATTACTGGCTTTCATCCCTCTGAAAAACAAAGTTGATTTAACTAATACTGCTATGTTCCTAATTACTTGTTTTTTGGATATATGGCAGTTGCATTAAAGAGAAAAAAAGTCCATGCAGATAGTGGCTTGATTCACTGTGGCTGGCACAGAGATGGGTGCAGTGTCTCTGGCAGGGCAGCTTGTTTTGGAGAAGGCAGGAGTCTGTTCATGGTTAACGCCATCATGACACACTTCTCTCAGTGGTATTGCCTGCCCTGGGAGTCCGGGGTCTCTGCAGGGCCAGTGCAGCTAATGTGCTCCCTGCTGCTGCATCAGCCTTTCAGGCAGTTTTAGTATTGACCGGGCTGGTCTCTGCAGTAGACCTGAGCAAGCAATACCCTGGAGGCAAAACCAAGTCAGGAATGCACATGACAGGGTGAGCAGAAGCCACAGGGGACACAGAGCCTAGATTCACTGAATTGTCAGGAGGCTGGTGTCTAAATCCTACTCTGGTCAGAAATGAAGGGAATTTAGAGGTTGGTTTGGTTTAGGGCTGATTCTCAACTCATCCTGGATGTACAGTGAACAACTGGGCACACCAGAAGTCTCTCTAGAGCAGAAGGCAGTCTGGACTTGCAGATGTGTGGATATGCCACCAACGGGCTACCACCTGCCAGGATGTCTGGAACTACAGGTGACTTTTGCAAGAGCCTGTCTGGAAACGCACTGACCCACTTCATGCCATGGCAATATTAAATTTACTTGTGGGTATGCTTGGGTCTGTGGTCTCTGAAGGGCTGTGTCCAGCTGCTCCCAGACTAGCCGTGTTTGTTGCCGGTAGGAGGGATGAATATACATGATTGTGTATGATGTTGTGTTGAGCAAGACTCTGTGGGCACATAGAATCATAGGATGGTTTGGGTTGGAAGGGAGGTTAGCAATCATCCAGTTCCAACCCCCCTGCCATAAGCAGATACACCTTCCACTAAACCAGGTTGCTCAGAACCCCATCCAACCTGGCCTTGAACACCTCCAGGGATGGGACATCCACAGCTTCCCTGGGAAACCTGTCCCAATGTCTCAGTGCCACACTCACAGTAAAGAATTTTTTCCTAGTATCAAAACCTACCTGTTTCCAATTTAATGCCATTGCCTCTTGTCCTATCTCTAGGGGTATAAAAGTTGTAAATTTTCTCTGGCATAATTCTAACCTTTTTGTTTATGGCTTGTGATTTTGTTCTTTCCAGTGTTTTTCACACCACTGTATCTAATCACTACTGAGATTTTAGCAGAGTTTTAGGAGACTTTGTCACTTTCTCCTACAAGCATGTGTGTTTTCTTGGGCTGCATTAAATAAGATATTTTGCACTCACTATATTTTGCAACAAGCTGGTATAACAGAGTTGCAACTTCTGAGCAGTGCTGAATTGAAAATACAGGGAAAAGAATAAACCTAGACCACTATTTGCAAAAAAAAAAAAAAAAATTCATAAAATACCTTATTCAGTCATGGATTAAAATACTTATTTATAATTATTAAATCATTAATAATTTAAATACTTTAAATATCTTTAATTAAATCCACTGTGCTGAATAATACCAAATTCATTAAGATTAAAGCGATAGGTTGGGATGAAAAGAGTCAACTTAAAAAGCAGTTCACTTCATTCACTGCATGCTACCAACTGGTTTCCTCCTGAAACCTCCTCAGGATATGTTTCATAGCTATTGTGAAATTACAGTGCTGGTATGTCACAGCTAGGTTTTTCCTTCCTCCAGTGTGGTGTTGGGATCGCTGCACATCTTAACATTTTGCCATTAGGTTGAAGCAAAATTCAAAAAACTAATAATTACTAAACACCATGTAGGACTTTTCAGTGAAGCAAAGGGGTTTTAGCTGTTGTTTTCCTTCGAACCTGAACTCAAATACTTTCCCTTTCATTATTACATAATAGTAATTATTTCTTCTCTGATCCAAATCTATCATACAGGATTGATCTTACCCGTGTTTGAGCAGATGTGATTCACTCCAGAGGTGTCTGCATTTCAGTAACTGGGTAAAGTGGTCCCACTGCATCATTTTGCTAAGTTTGTAGAATTATTTAATGGAAACATTTTATTCAAATGTAAATTATTTCACTATCATCATCATTATCATCATCATCATCATCATTATTGCTATCATTGTTGTCAACTACGAGGGGTGAATACTAAGAAATTTTCTATTGACATTAGGAGTAGAAAGAAGCACACAGGAATACAGCAGAGGTAATTGTCTACCTATTGCTTAATATGAATGGACTCATAGTTTACTAGCAGCTTTGTATTTTTTCGTTAACTCAGGTAGTAGTATATGTAATGAAAACAATTCAGAGGTATTTGTCTGAGTCCAGTAAATAAGTTGTTTTAAACAGATTTAACAAGAATTTCACATTATGTCTTAATTTTCCTAGCAGTCTTTATTATTCCTTTGTAGGACATCATTACACTGGCTCTGTGAAGCCCTCAAAGAAATATTTTACAGGTGCATCTCACCTGTTGTTCATTGTGATGAAATTCATGCCATTAAGAGAATAGCTGTAAAATGTTCTACGTGGAAGTACATTACCTCATTATTGAAACATCGTGCATACAATTTATTCCTAATAAAATCTGTTAGTCATTATAAACATAGTCGGTTCTCCAACACTGGGAAAAAATCTGTCCTTTGTACCTTTGAAGCATGCTGGCCATTGGCAGAAAAATATTTGGAGTTTCCCAAATACAAATGCCAGGATTTAAAAGGATTCAGGACCAGTGCAGGTTTTACACATCGCAACACTCTACCACTGATGTATGCAATTTCTCAGTCCCTGATCCTTAATTGGGTGACTGGAGTCCATGAACAGCACATGGGGGTGCTGGAGGGTGGAGCATACTTGATGACTGGACACGGAGGTGTGGAAGTCTGAAATCCCATGCACTTCCCCACTTTGGAATGGTTTTTTAACAGGCTTTTTCATTTCAATGCCATCAAGGCCTGTCCTTTTCCCCACCATCTGAATGCTCTTGTGATGGTAGTAGGTGCCATCTCTGTCAAAGGTGGATCACCTGTTGGATCTCTTAATCATGGTCCTGATGGAAATTACTGATCCTTTTCTATGAGAAGGGGTGAGAAAATCTCACACTGACTCCCAGGGAGATGAAATCTTCTGACTAGAGTATATCACAAGAGTAATATGTTCCTCTGGGGGTCCTGGTCAATGGAAAGTTAAGTATGGGTCAGGAGTGGCCCAGCAGCCAGGAGGGCCACCCGTGTTGTGGGGTGCATCAGGAACAGCTTTGCCAGCTAGGCAAGGGGGGAGATTTTCCTGTTCTGCTTTGCATTGGGGCAGCCTCACCATGAGCCCTGGGGCAGTTTTGGGTGCCACAATATAACAAAGATATTAAACTATTAGAAAATGTCCAAAGGAGGGCAGCAAGGATGGTGAAGAGCCTTGAGGGGAAGCCATGTGAGGAGTGTCTGAGGTTACTTGGTCTGTTCAGCCTGGAGAAGAAGAGACTGAGGGGAGACCTTGTTGCAGTTACAACTTCCTCGTGAGGGGAAGAGGAGGGGCAGACACTGATCCCTGCTCTGTGGTGACCAGTGACAAGACCTGAGGGAATGGCCTGAAGTTGTGTAGGGGAGGTTTAGGTTGAATATCAGAAAAAGGTTCTTCATTCAGAGGGTGGTTGGGCACTGGAAAAGGCTCCCCAGGGAAGTGGTCACAGCACCAAGCCTGGCAGAAGAATTATTTGGACAATGCTGTCAGGCAAATGGTGTGACTCTTGAAGATGGTCCTGTGCAGGGCCAGGAGTTGAACTCGATGATCCTTGTGGGTCACTTTCAGCTCAGGATACTCTGATTCTGTGAGCTCTGACTGGCATAGTGAGGCATTGAGCTGCATTTCTCATATCCCATTTAAATACTACAGTAGCTTAGACTAGGGGAGGACTCCAGCAGCCATATTTCAACAGAAATCAATTACTGCCATTGAGTTTTGTGAAAAATCCAATTTCAGAGCTCTTTGGTAGGAATTTTTGGAGTGCTCAAACTAGCCCTGGGGGAAGATAAACAGAGGAGCATATTTTTGTGTCTGAACTAAGGTGGTGCCTGATCTGGATGCTGGGCAGCCTGTCCTTTTTAAGACTGAAGAGCTCTTGGGTATGACCCAAATTCAGATGTCCAGGAAGCTTTTGTACTAGCAGCTGAGCTCAGAGTTTGGAAACCTCCTGAAGCAGACAGCAGAATCTCTCTTTTTGGATGTAAGCACATAAACTCCAGCTCTGCCAGTCTTTAAGCATCTAAATCCTCTTCTGAGTACAAAGCCATGAAAGATATATGCTCACCCTTCCATCTGAACTCCAAGATTTCATTCTTATTGCACAACTCAGGAAACTTTTAAACCTTAATTTATGCTCAATGTATATTGAACAGTGTGCTGGTTTTGGCTGGGGCCAATTTTCTTCACAGTGGCTGATATGGGGCTGTTTTGGATTTGTGCTGAACACAGGGCTGATCATATTGAGATGTTTTAGTTACTGCTGAGCAGGTCTTGCACAGAGCCAAGGCCTGTTCTCCTTTTTGTACTGCCAGGATGGCAAGGAAGTTGGGGATGCATGGGAGGTTGGGAGGAGACACAGCCAGGACAGGTGACCTCAGCTGACCAAAGGGATATTCCATACCATGTGGCATCTGCTCAGTATATAAAGTAGTGGAAGAAGGAGGAAGGGGGGATGTTTGGATTGATGGTGTTTGTCTTCCCAGGTAACCATTGTGTGTGATGAGGCCCTGCTTTCTTAGGGATGGCTGAGCACCTGCCTGCCCATGGGAAACCGTGAATTAATTCCTTGCTTTACTTTACTTGTGTGCATGGATTTTGCTTTCCCTGTTAAACTGTCTTTATGTCAGCCCATGGGTTTTCTACCTTTTGTCCTTCGATTGTCTCCCTGATCCTGCTGGTGGGGGAGTGAGCCAGCAGCTGCGTGGGGCTTGGCTTCTGGCTGGGCTTAGACCACAACAAATAGCATTTTTATCCTGAGTTTTCCTTCCACCATTTCTTGCTAAACTAGCATACAGCAGACATGAAAATGCATGAGGGGTTTCTATAACAACACCGTGTAATAATAAATTACACAAAGCAACTCTGGAATCTACAAATGATGTAAATGGGTTTTTTTCATTTAATTACTATCCACATTTGTGTCCAGCTTCAGAATAATACAGCTGCAAAAGTAATTAATTAATAAAGGAATGCAGTTTAATAACAGCGCAAGGGTTCTGTGTTCACCGGTTGGTTATGGGCACTAGCTAGCATGCTGATAACAGGTTGTTGCCTTGTTGCCACCTCATTAGAAAATTAGTATTTAATTAACTTAGGAAGATATGGAACAATTTTAGTGTGGGAAATATTTGTACACATTGTCTATTGGAATTAAAAGCTCCCATCCAGCAAAAAGCACAGCAGCCTCTACAGCTGGTGGCTGTTGGCCCACAGAAACTAAACAGACTTGCTGGTCTGTGCAGCTGCAGCCGCTGCCTTTGATTTGGAGGGGAAAGGGAAGTTGTGAGACTGCTATCCGAGGCACCAGCTGAAAGGAGTGATCCAGCTGTGACGTCAGTGCCTGCCTTGCAGGCACCGTAGCAAGACCCCAAAAGTATTAATGCGTACACAGTGCGGGCTCTGAACTGGTGAGCAAAAGTTTTAAAGGAAAGATGGCTCTGCTTCAAACTGGGCTAGATGCAGCCTCCCCTGAAGCCAGTGGGAGTATTTCCACTGACTTCACTGGGCTCTGGGTGGCCCCACTGGGTTTTCCTGGCCCGAGAGCATCGGTGCTGATTTGAGCCAGGTACAGGGAGAGGCAGATCAAGCTGCTTGAAGATTAACCACTGCTGGAGGGGCAGAGGGTTGGGAAGAGGAGGGAACAGCCAGAAGAGAATGAACTACTGAAAGGCAGCTGTATTTTCTTGCTGTTGCTTTGTTCCTGTTAACACTGGCTGAATGCTCTGAGGTTTTATATGTTCCTGTGGAAGAAAAGATCCTCTTTAAACTTCAATGCTGAAAAATAGCCTTAAACCTCCTGCTGTCAAACACAAAACAGAAAAAAAGCTCCTAGTTCCTAGGGTGAATTATTTTTCTGACCAGACTCTTCTATGTAGTTTGATGCAAAATCAGAGGAACAGTCAGATTACATTGAGCCTCGCTCCTGCGGGGTGAGGAATTCACACCTATGTGTGCCAGCTCCGCCATGGGCGTCTGTGGGGGATTCCTTCAGGCAGGGGTAAATGGTTATATCACCTCTGTCATCCCTTGGGCTCAGGAGCACATACTGCAAACCCTCTGCACGTGTTTAATGTTGCACATGCAAAACCATGGAGTCGTGCCAGCATCCCACAAGTTTCTCCCACTGACATGCCCTCAGCTGCAGCTGCAGCAGCAGGATCTATCCTAACCCCAGGCTGAACCAGAGCTCTGCAGCAGCCAGCTTGCCCCAGCTGCGCTGGCAGCTCTGCTCCAGGGTCTCCAGGTACTTCTGAGAGAGATGTCACTGCCCTTGCCAGCAAAAGCTGCACTCCCAGCTCGTCATTTGCCCTTCCCTAGTCCTGCCAAGCACATTGCCACCTGCCAGGAGCACTGCAGCAGGACATCAGGGTCTCACTGAACAGGATGGGTGGGCTATAATGTGTAAGGCTGCCCCCCCCCCTCCCCAGGGGGATCTCACTCGTGTCAGTGCAATGAGCTGACAGGTAGGGACCGACAACACCCACCAATCACACCCCTAAGAGCCTGAAATGCTGCCATTTCTCTTGTGGAGAGCAGCAGCCAAGCCGACAGGCTGTGTGGGGCTGTCAATGAGGCAAATGTCCTTGTTGACAGAGCTGCTCCTGAGAGGATCTCCCACAGTCATTCGTGTTTATCCCAAGCAACTGCCCCCTATTCTTCCTCCTGGTGTGAGGTGAACAAATGCCAGAGCTGGAGGGATTAAGAATAATTGTGTTGTGATTGGCCCAGACGCTTTTTGAGGCAGACGCTTAGGTGTGTGACACTGCTCTGCACTGTGTGTCAGGCCATGAGGGAGGCAGATGAAATGCAGTGGTATTCCTTCAGCCAAGGACAGACAGACCCAGCACGGGGCGGGGCGGGGGGGGGGGGGGGGGGT